>JABUQX010042768.1:20000-35000 GCA_015478945.1 Trachelipus rathkii
TCCATCTCCAGGCTCTTACTCCATCATTTAAAATTTACACTCCAGCTATGACTGCATACCTTTTTATGTTCAATTACATTACAAATATGGAAAATATTTTATATTAAAGGTAGGATGCGGAGACGGAACCGGAACCGATTGTTTTTTTTTTTAGGTGAACCTGGAGCTGATAAATTTAAAAATGTGGAGTAGGTTAATTTAAAATGATGTAGTCGGAGTCGGAACCACCAAATAAATTTATAGGCTCCTTCGCCCTGAATCCAAAAACCTATGCTGCTAAGAGGAGTAGCAGGAATTAAGGAAGTAGACAAGAATATCAAAGATATTATTAAAGAATATCTCGAGAGGTGGACCGGATATTCGCATCCGCATCCGCATCCGCATCAGCAAAAACTGAAAATTAATATCCGGTCCACCACACAATTTCAAACCTGCTTATTTTTTGTAAAATCTTTAATATTAAAATATCCACAAAATTTGGTAGGAAATGACGTAAACTCTTTTACCCTAAATTTTGTACAGATGAAATGAAAGTAAAATTGCTAAAAAGTGCAAACTTTTCTTACTTGAGAATAAGCAAATTATGCAAGTAAATAAGAAATCAAAAAATTTCCCTTAAATCACACCACTAGCTCCTATTTATAATTATATATATATAATATATATATATATTATATTATATATTATATATTAATATATATATATATATATATATATATATTATATAATAATATAATATATATATATATAATATATATATATATATATATATATACCCCAATCGATCGCTCACCTTGTAGTGGTTGGGGGCTCTCTGGGATGCTGTTGGGCGGGATTTACGGATATACCACCCGCCCTTCAGCGTCCTAGAGCAAAGAAGCGGTTTTATTTATTTTTTTTTTCTTTTCTTTTCTTTTCCAGAGAGGTAGATGAACGCCAATGACACCCTTCCTTACGGAGGGGGCATCTGGCGTCATCTGTGCTGAAGGGGTGTGAGCCGCATCACCTATTTGTGATTCGGTGCACACGACCCAGCACCAGGTTTGGGTCTTTTTCCCTGACCCCTCTGGAACATCTATAATAAGAGACTCCCCGCCGCTTAGCGCGGTCCTCCGGGCACAAACCTCATAGGGCTCGACACCCATGAGGGGGGACCCCTTTAATATAATATACACATGGATAACCTTACGATGCCTCGGAAACTGATGGATTTAAAGATTCCCGAACCTGGACCGATAAATGGACTTACTCTTTTGAATTGCACTTCGAACATTGATGCCGTGTCTCCCCCCACTTCACCTGGAAGGCCTCTGCCTGTCTCGGGTTACAGTTCGCCTGGCACGGCCCTCTGCCATCCCAGGTGCCCAAACGTTTCGGGGCATCCCGAAAGGTGCCCTCGTCACAGTCTTTCTCATTCGTTCACTTTCCATAAGCTGCACCCCCTCCAGGAATGTCGGCAGATACATCATTCCCGATGTATCACATTCTGCGATCCACTACCTCAAAGCTCTTACTGAGCCACAGAACCATCTTCTAATAATGCACTTGAAAAAGCTTATAGGCGTTGAAGATCCTCCAGTCACATTAATGAAAAATGGGTCCTTCTCGTACAAGCTACTACCCGATATCAAAGTTTCTATTCTTGTCATCCCTAACTCTCTTCAGATATTCCTCATTATTCTACTCCCGATTGAATAAGAAACACATCTAAAGGCACCATTTACTCTTATGAACAGAAAGACGAAGATACAGCTGCATCATTGGGAAATCTACCAACAGAAAAGATTTTCCGTTACAATTACGTTTAATGATTTCCCCCCTCGTCGGGTAAACTGCCTGGTACTACAACAATGAGTCGCTCGAATAATTACTCGCTGACCTTTAATACCCCTCAATCCGGCGACTTATCAGAAGGTTAAAATTACGTTGTTTTACAAGATACAGCTTGTTCGCGAACGTTTGTTCCCTCGACCCAGACGTTGCTTCATAATTGTCAACGGTTTGGTCATCCCCGAAAATACTGTAGGGGACCCGGATGAAATTAATTGCCCAGTCTGCGGAGAATTATTTCACACTCCCTGTGAAAATACCCTAACTGTAGAAACTGTGGAGGACCCCACAGTGCTTCTTCTTTCAAATGGCCCCATCTTACCTGTTTGCAACAGGAAGGGCTGGAATTATGCCACCATACACAAAAGGAGCAGGAGAGATGCCATACGCCAGCTTGCATGAAAAATATCCTTACAAGACACAATAAGCGCGGATTCCTGTTACGCCAGGCAATCACTGCTGGCCCCCACTCCCCAGCGTGTCTTAATGTCACCCACACCAGATAACTGCATCCAGCAGAAACTCCTCCCCTCGAAAAATCTCATTAGAAACAATTCAGGCAGGCATAACTGTATCCTTATGTGCACTGGTATTGTCCACGCCACCGACTTCTCAAATTGAACAAACGCGAGACCCTTGACCAATCTCTTGTCGCAAGAAAACGGATAATAACGATCGAACCCTATCATCCCGAGTATCTAACCTGCAACAAACCAGCATTATGAAACTAGCGGTTTCATCCAACACAAATCGTGGAAAACACTTCTTTCAAGATCCACGACAGATGTTACCACATAAGCGCGTTACCCGAAAGGAGATTCCCAAACTTATATAAGGAGGACTGCTCTTTTCTCTTGATTCACCTCCCACCGTTACTCCAAATTCCTGTAAAAGATGTCCCCAAAGGCAAAGAATAAGAATATCGTTCCAAGCTAAAAGATTATTCGTTTAAAATACAGAAGCGTCAGAATGTTTAAACACGTAGAAACAACACAGCGTAACCCGCGGAAGAACGTAACAAATGTAACTCAGACAGAAGACCTCCGCCAATAGTCCACATCAAGGGGAGCAAAATCAAAACACTTTAATAGATTGTACCCAAGCCAATCTCAGCTATCGGGACGCTCGTACCAATGAAAACCCAAATCTGATATTGTGCAGTGAGTAACTCTTAGCTTCTCTCCGAGTCTATACCTTATAATTCTGGTCTTGCTGTTTTCCCACTCAGACGCGTGCGCCCAAGGTGGAATTCTATATTCTACAGATGAAATATTAAGACAGCTCCCAAAGGAAGCTTGATGTGAAGATAGAATAAGCGCACTCTCTCGTGCTAATACATTCACTGGCGCTTCCGAGAAAGGCGAATGGAAGACTGTCTCAAATCGCAAAGGCGGCCGCCAAAGCGCTCTAAGACCTCTGGTTCTAAATTGGATGCTATGAATGGAGAGACCCAGAGAGTCCCATATTTTCTATTCTGTAAATCCGTCCAATCTCCCAAAAAATCACGTCCACACGACGAAATTACTAGCTCAAGAGGTCTCCGTATTCGGAACTTGGTCAATCCAACGGAATCCCATATTGGAACCCTTTATCGAGCGAAGAACCGCACAACTGCACTTCTCAAAAAGGATGACACCTTTTCGTTTTAATCATACTAATTTCTCTATACTGTTACAAACTAGCTCTCAAACCAACCTACACATTGCTGAATCGCTTTACATCTCAGAAATTAAACCTTCGTTAAACAGTGACAGTGGTCCTTTTAAACTCCAACTAGTGTAACCTTACGTGACATAAAGCAAGGAAGGATAAAGTTGCACTCAACTTATCTCGTATCCATGGTGAAGCTCTTTCACCAAATACATCTGAAAACTCCTCCCTAAAAGAGGTCATACAACCTAACAAATCTCTGGTGTATGACTACCCTGGCCCCCAGGTTTGTGTTTCCCCCTCCTCGCCGAGGACCCCCACGCCTCATACCGTTCCCTCTCTCAATCCTGTATGCCACCCCTTCTAAACATCTCCTCCCACTCCAGTCACTGAATAGAGTGACGAATTGTCTCATGACCACCCACCAATTGATATTAACATTAACTCAGTCGATGTATCTATGCGATTTCGCGTTCATAGTGAAGTTATATCGTGGCTATTAGCTCCTGAATTTCGAAAAGAAAATTGTGTAAAAGACTATTATATCTATATGGGTAACAGCCAAAAAGAAAAGATTATATTGTTTGCAGGAACTTCGACTATGTCATCGTGATTTCTTTCAACCATCTGAATATAAATCGCCGTTAACTTCTATAGGGAAAGAAAGGTGCCAACTGATTGAAGGGGAGGGCAGGAATACTCATTCACAAATCTAATTCCCGCTATTTCCCCGTTAGTCCCTCCTTCAAACCAAACTTTCATGCATAGCGGCAAGAATTTCACTTATCCAGCGACATTACTATTATTGTTTCAGTGTCTACTTAGCTCCGAGTAGTGAATTTACTTAAGGGTCGACTTAGCTGATCTTTTTTAAACAGCTCCCTACTCCGGTTGTTATTTACGGAGGTGACTTGCCAACCTTCCGCCATCCATGGTGATGGTGGCGGGTGACTCTGTCACTCTGTCTATCCAAGATGCCAAGAAATGCATTAATAGATTTAATCTGTAACCCTTCCTTTTCCCTGGTATGCGGCTTTAACACAGGAAAGAACTCCCTACCTATGAGACGTTTAGAATATACAACACCAGTGGTCTTCTTGAGATTTTGAATAAGTTCAGCTTCGCTCCCATTCCTTTATGGATCGTGTTTACCTGGCCCGCGTTTATGATGTATTGTATTTACGGCAGTGGATCACTTACCCGTAATAGCATTTAAATGAGGCTTGTTCCAAGGGCCCATGCTCTCAAAAACCCAACTCCAGGCTGGCGTTTATGTCGGAAATGCGGGGAGGTGGGCCTCCTTTTTTATATGCGAGGCCACAGCTATCCCTCATTTCTCGTCTTTTAAATAGAACGATTGTGACTGTTGATCGGCCTGGATTGCTTCTTCCAGGAAAGTAGTCACTCGGCAAAAGCGGAATTCTTTGCATCCCGCTGTAGTGCTACCGGTCAGGATGTCTCTCTCGGGCGGTCAGACCAACTTGGTGCGTCCAAAGGAGTGTGCGGCAGCAAGCAACGAGAGAAAGAAAAAGAAGAGAGAGAATAACAGGCAATACAAAAAAGACCCGTACCACCCCTTAACATGATTAGGTTTTTAATAGCAGAGCTCGCAGCGAGATTCTCGGCTGAATTTAAATCGTTACAAAACGGGGCAGGTAAAACAATATTTTCGATAACTTAAACAGTATCGACTTGTTTAACTCCACAATTTCACCCTTCCTTATCCTAGTGTGTGGGGAAGGAAGTTTACACAGAAAAATTGATACTACGCGATCAAAAAATAACTCCCTCACCCACAGTGGCCTCCGTTAGAACGGAATATGCAAGTGTAGTAACGGTAGGGGCACTGATATAACTGATACGAGTTCTCCGCTCCTAATCGAAATAGGTTTAGCGGCCATTGCGTATGTAGGTGTTATAAAGCTAAATCGCTAGAGGCCAGTTCGAGGTTCATTCCGCTACACTGAAGACTTTCATCAAAAATTGAGAACTGACACAGCACTGCCAGACTTTTCAACAGCGAAAGGGGAAGATCATACCTACAACCGTCTTTTTACTCTTGCAGAGTATCAAACTGCACTGGCGAATAGTAAGGACGGTGCTCTTGGTCCAGACATGATTTCGTATATCATGCTCTGTAATATCCATCCCTCGGCATCAGCATTTTTGCTGGATCTATATAACAGAATCTGGATCGAATCCTCTTTTCAATCTATTTGGACTACAGCTATTGTAATCCTATCCCCAATAATCCTGGGAAAGATCGAAGCTGGCGGATTAACCAAAGAACCAAGGTGTTCACTGACCTGCCAACCTGTAACTAATGGAGAAATGGTTTCAGGCCGCTTTCTCCCTGTTTTGGAGAGCTCGCCAGGCTTTTTCAAACTCCCAGTTTTGGCTTTCGCAAAAATCCGTATCGACAACCGAGACCCTCTTAAAACTAGGACCATAATGAACAATTTCCCTGGGGAATCCTTCTCGGAACTGGTGGGATGGTTCTTGGCGTCTTCTTTGACCTTGAAGAAAAGCTGTTACGACACAATCGTGGAGAACTGGGATCCTCCTTAAACTCCATTCGCTTGGTTTTCGCGACAAACTCCCTCTTTCATTAAATGTCTTTTGTCAAACAGATCCATGCAAGTTCGGTGCTCTTCTTATTCTGTCACGCCACTTACTCTGGATGAAGGCGTTTCCGCAGGGTAGTGGTTTTAAGTGTACTACTATAATTGCTCTTACGGATTTTAATGATATGTTACCTCGTGTGATTCCCAAGCGACTGTCAATTTTTCTCCTATATGTCGCATGACGTTAGCCATTATACCATAGCCGATAGCCTTAGGCTGCACCTTTCTCGACGGCAACCTTCCGAACTTAGCTATTTGAAAATTTATTTCCACAGTGGGCTAAGCTCCCTGGCTTCATTTTTCTCCCACCAAAACCTCAGTCCAGTGGACTTTTTTTAAAAGGAAAAAGGGTCTACCGAGAATACTTCCTCTCCTTCTTTTCTCAGCGAACCTAAACCTTAATATGGTTCGCCCATTATTCTTCATGATAAATTGTCCACAGGTCAAAATTTTCATAGGGCTCATCCTAGAGATATTACCACTTAAGAGACAAGGCATACCTCACGCATCGATTATAAACACTTAAAACAAACTTGTACATTCGCACCCTTGAACCTGATTCAATACGTTACAAACCACTCGCAAACTCAAAATCTTGGGGTGCATGATTCCGCTAAAAAATCCCTTTTACGTCTCTTAGGTTAGCCACTCACCGCCATTACTGTAACGGATGTCCATTTAGTCAAAAATCAAAAGAAGTATGGCTGGGTGCAGATAGGTTCAGGCCTCCATAAACACTACTACACCTGGTTTCAGATACGGCGGCATCCAAACGAAGCGATCCGTATCTCCACTGGAGCTTTTCGCCATCGTCCCCCCAGGTGCGCATGCCTTGAAGTTGTAAACTCTCTATTTACCTTCAAATGTGATGGCACACTCTCTGCGTGTCGAAAGAGAATAATCATGATGTACAAGTTATTCTTCGTTTTCAAACCCCAAATACCATCTGACTCTACTTCCGAATTCTGCCCGGATTATAAAACCCGAAACTGAGTACCTCATGGATATTCCTAATTACTGCCATTGGCATATAAGACCGGTTCATTTAACATCTTTAATTTCCTCTCAACATCCCTCTTCAAAGAGGAGTGAACTGTTCTCTTTGACAAGAGTACACATCTATGGCAATACCGTTCCCCGGTCTCTACCGATGTGGCTTAGGCCCTCTAGAATCTTCTCTCCAATATCTTAGTGCTCGATGCCTGCTGCCCTGTTTAAAAGCATTCGATTCCTGTCTCATGCCGCAGTTCACGATGAATTTACTCCAGTGTTAACTGACGGCTCTAAAACAGGGAACAGTGTGTGGCGGGGCTTCTGCTGTCTTTGCTGACCGCAACCTCTCCCATACCCTCCCCTTCATGCTTCAATTTTTACGCGAGCAGAGGTTAACGGCATGATAATGATTGCCCTTTCTCGAATTCTAATCCTTACCCCCAAGATCACTCATATGTCGTTTATTCAGTATTCGCTTAACAATGAAATAAGAGGCGCTTTTCAGCGCTTAAAAACCCTGTATGGTGCTAAACAATACACGAATGGAATATTCAGAACTTGAATGACCAACAAATGTTCTTCGACTTCTCCACTCCCGTAAGGAAACAATTATTTATGTGGACTTCCCTCTCATGTAGGGGTAATTGGCAATGAAATCGCTGACAGAGAGGCCAAAATGGCAGCCTCCTCTTCTCGGGAGTGTAATCCAAAGAGGTAGCGGGCTGGCCCGTGTCAGATTGTCCACTTCGATAGCAAGTGCTTCGCAGCTAGGCCATCAACGTGAACTTTATTATCAACTGAGCTCTCCGACTGCGGAAGCTGTTCTCGAGTGGCTTGTTGGCAAGAAGTGGCTGGAGAAGGTGATCGGCGGGGAATGGAAACTCAGAAACTATAAAGCCGAACATCGGTGAGTGGGTTTTCCTCCCACAACGAAAGCGCGACATGTAAGGTAAGATACTTGCAAGACGAGCGGCATCCGTATTGGCGCACACTATATAAATCAGCTCACATCACTATATGTCACGAGACCCTCCTAACCGCATGTTGCAAAATTTAATGATGGCCGTCAGCCAACACACCGCAATCTGTGTGACATCGTTATCTTCTAGAATTGATGTTCCCATACTGGACCCTATTCGCTGTCGTTCATTTTCTCCTACTTACGGATCGGTACACCTTCCTCAGATAAAATATCCCAATAAGTCTCATCTAAGAAGTCTATCGCACACGAATTTAAAATTTAGCTGTAGCTAAACCTCTATTCTTATCAAGATCATTATCTCTAATGAAGTGTACAAGATATTCTTTATAAGCAGGTTAATGATGTTTGTCTAGGTGTAATCTTAAGACTATATTGTAACAATAACAAAGCTGATTAATTATATTTATCCTCATTGAGTTTTTTATTATTAAGATATGACTGACCCCTGAATATTCCATTTCACCAATCAAATACTTTCATTGACATTTGAAACTATATATGAAGCGAGGCCGGGCCCTTCCCATGGGGCGGGATTTTTTCAAGACGGCGAGAGTAAGGAAAAAGCCGCAATATCATTTGTGAGCCGTAAGGCTGGTACAGGCGTTAGAGTCCTAGTCTACAGCTAACTTCAGAAAAAAAAAAAATATATGAAATATATATATATATATAAGAGGTAGTATATATATATATATATAGTGATAATATTATATATATACATATAATATAATATAATATAAGTATGTAAGTAAATAAATATTATATTATATATATTAATATAAATTAGACGTATTATATATCCTATAGTAATCATTATATATATATTATATATATATATATATATTTTAAAATTATAGTTTATTAAAATATATATATATAATTATATACACTAATATATATATATAAAATAAATAAAGGATAAAAAAAAATAGTAATATATATATATTATATAGTTATATATATACACTATACTTATTACTTACTTTGCTAGAACCCCCTGCTCTCCTCCTTACCGGAAGCAGACCTCGAGATACTCTGCCATAAGCCATGCCAACTGAGCTGCCAGCTTAAGGGTACTGAAATTGCGTCTGATGTTCGCTAAAGTAGGGTAATCTATAATGAGATGTTTTACGTCGTCAATTGATTGGGAATCACAATCTTTGGACATATAAGTGGGGAGGCGATTCGTTGAAAGCGAAACTGTGACAGCACATTTACCCGTGGTTGGAGATGGCAAGGTTCTGTTTCAACGTGTTGGTCATTTTGGGTAGACGTGATGTTAGAGTATGTTCATTGTTTTTCTTGGGGTTTTTTATACGGGAGATAGTTTTCTTGGGCCAGTGAGTTGGAATGTGTTAATTAATGGGGTTGGTGTCATTGTGGCGTAGTGGGTAATATGTTGTAAATATCAGAACAATATTCAGCTGGTGTAGCTTTCATCCTCATAAGTACGGGTTGATGTTGTAATGCTTGGTGTAGGGGGGAAGTGATCTGCTTAGAGTGATTTACTATAAACTTGACATCCTATCATGTCAAAGGGGGGGGGACCTTTATAAGTGAGGATATTTGGATGTAAAGGGGGAGGGTAACCAAATTATTTATTCCTAAGGGCTGGTTTGGTTTAAAGCAACGTCTAGTTTTTTGAAAGTTAGACTATTGAAAAATTTGCAGGGAGGCTGCATTCAGGGGAGACGTAATTCAGGGAGGACGAAAGATATTTGTTATATATACAAAAGAAGTTGGTTTCTTTTGTGCTGGCCAAAGTTGTTCCTGTTAGCGCTCTCAATGCCTTTTTAAATTTTTTGTGTTGACTTTGGATATAATGTTGTTTATGTGGAGGATGAATGTCAAATGTGTGTCGAAAGTCAAGCGCAAGATGGTGAGTTGCTTAATAAGAGCGAGTCTATTATTTGAAAGGTAAATTGGGTTGGATTAAAATTTTATTTCTTTGCTTATTTAGGTAGTGCAGTAACGTTATGAGGATTTTCGAGGGATGCTGTCATTTCTGTTCGTTGCCCAACCACTATTCCATCTGGCCTATATACTATTGCCAACGTCTATGCTTGCGTCTTTGGAGGGCGCTTGAGTTGTAATTGATTGATCTCAAGGTCATAGCTATCAATAACCTTTTACTATTTAAAAAAGGATGTGGGTTTGGAAGGTCGTGACATAAAGAGATTAAAAATATTGGTGAGATGAATGCGCCATTAGGGAATCATTTTTTTTAGTTTATGTTGCAGGGGGAAAAAAAAAAAAACCCACCACGGCCCACAAGAAGTGACCACGACTGGGTGAAATCGATCAACCTATCACGGGTGGGCCCTGAACTATACATATTTGAAATTATCATGAGTAGAAAATTTGGGGATGGCCGAATAATGAATTCACGTCAAAAAATAAAATAAAAAGCTAAATAAAAAGAATTATTTATTTTATAAATAATTTTTATAATTAACATAACAGAATTAAATGCTGTTGGAAGAAATGTCAGTTCTTTGGAGATGAAGAGAACTGAGTTATTATAAAATATGGCGGGATTCACGATAAGATCACTGGGTTTAACCATTTTTTAGAATGCGCCTTATGAACCATAGAGTACGAAAATGACCAGAGCCGGCGAATGAAAGGTTAGTTTGAGTCGGGACAATCAATGAAGAGATTATCGGTCAAACAGAATTGCGGGGGGACAGCGTATTTCTGATTCGGCAAAATTTGCAGGAGTGAGGAGTGACGTCCCGTGGCAAATGTAGCAGCGGGAGTGATAATGGTGTGAGCCCAATTGCGGGAGGCGTGCAAGTATTCAGCCGCGTGACAAGCTGATTTCCCTGGTGATAGAAAAAAGACAACTCAAACCAAATGTTCGGCTTTATTATTTCTTAAATTTTCGCCCCTGCTGATCACGTGGTACCAACACTCCTGCCATAATAGGAACAAAAGTCCTTGTCGGAGAGTAGGATAATAATCAGTTATATGAGAAGCAACCTTGTAATGAATGACTAATCCGGGAGGTTATACCAAAACAGCTGCCGAAAAAGAGGGGCGAGTCTATTTTGGAAATCTTCTGTCAGCGATTTCTTTTCCAGTTACCTCCTACCTGAGAGAGAGGAAGGTATCAACATATGGTATGATTTGTTTCTTACGAGAAAGTGGAGCAGACCGAAAGAAATATGTTGTACAGCATGAGATGCCATTGTGTTATTTAAGGAATATAAAGGGGCTTTAGAGCCTGCGGGCGCATGAGTGAATCCTTGAAATAAATGACTATAATGAGTGGTTACTTGGTAATTAAGGAAATAATAAATTCGAGAGTATAGCAATAAATTATTGCCAGTCAATTCAGCCGTAAAATTTGCAGGAATGATGGGGGGAGAGGTAATATATTATTAATTATTATTTATTATTATTATTATTATTATTATATTATTATTATATTATTATATATTATTATTAATTATTATTATTATTATTATTATTATTATTATTATTATTATTATTATTATTATTATTATTATTATTATTATTATTATTATTATTATTATAATTATTAATTAAATTAATTAGTAATTAATATTATTATATGATTATTATTTTATTATTACTATGATTATTATTATTATTATTATTAATTATTATAATATTATATTTTACCTTTTAACCCTGCTTGTAAATAAGGAAGCTGTTCAAAGAGCAGATAGAAGGAAGAAAGGTTCATTAGTTATGTATATGAAAAATAGGAAAACAAGAAACAGAAATAAGAAAGCTTGATGCTGTGACAGAAAGAATTGTCGTACAAGATCTTTTCAAATGAGAAGATATGTTACGAAAAGGTTTAAGAAAATAGCATCCGTCGAAATAGGGATAACATTAGTAGAGAAATATTATAGTTCGACGGTTAGAGGGAGTGGAAGGTGATGGGTGAAAAGGTGGTAGAGGGAGTGGAAGGTGATCGGTGAAGAGGTGGTAGAGTCGATAAGCCAAAGGCCCTAATTCCATTCTTTGAAGAAGATTTGTATGTGAGGTACCACACTGCTCCTATCATAATATACATGATGAGTCAAAGGGAGATTTTACTCTCCATCAGCGGGATTTCGAACCTGTGACTACCGCGTCGCTGATGTTAACAGTGAACCGTGGAGCTCTTATTCCACTAGTGCCATCCACGTTTTCCAAAAAAGAACTGTTTCAAGTCTAGCTTAATAATAAGCCCCCCTCGCGTCTTTTACCGTCCCCAAAACTTAGCTGCTGAGTAATCATAAGGTCATTCTCTGATAAAAATTTGAATGTAAGGTCAGCCCTACATAATAATCATTTGGAATGGTTGAAGTGGTTTCGATGGAACCTCAAAACTCCTAACTTCTTAGTAGCTCCTTTACTGAGAGAAACAATTGATCATTTCAGGAAAGATTGCGATAAAAAGAAACACCAAAAATATAAAGGGAGAAGAACGTATGAGTTGCGTTGTAGATTATGGTGCAAACTTTTTTAACTTGACAGATTATAATATGAATTTTTTTTTAATCACTGTAATTCTGCAGATCTGAGATAAGTTAAAAAAAATTAAGATATTTTTTTAAAATCATTTCTTTAAAGATAGATTTTAAAACCTTAGAATGAATTTAAGTTAAAGTAATACGGAGATAGTTAGAGCTAGACTTTAAAGAAACCTCTTTGTGTTCAAAAGCTGAATTAACGTACTCTTTCTACAAGAAGGAAAGGTTGAGGGTGATAGATAGATATTAAACAATTCCCTAAGGCAGGATGTAAGCTAATAGGTTTGATTAAGTTTACACCCAAGTACATTTAACGAATCTAGCACCTCGTGCATGGAAAAGGTATTGAGGTAGATTGGGAACCCCATCAGAAGCAATAAAGGAAGAATGACAAAAACTTTCAAATTAAAGGTCGAAAAAATGATAAAAGAAATAAACATAAAATGAGTTTAAGTGAAGAAAGTTTCCAGACTGATTTTATGTCTCGCTTCTTTCCATCATTTAGAACTTACTGTAGCTTCCAATCATTTTAATATCAAAAATTGGAGTTTAAAATATATTTTGAATTTTCACATTAGATCTGTTTATATTAATAATATCAATTTTCTTCGTACTTTTCTCATTACATTAATTTTAAATGGTGTACTAGACTTTCAAATTTTACATTTGTAAGTTAACTTTGGCATACATGACACAAAAAAAACAGTGGATGGAGAAGATTGTCAAAAAAAAAAGTTTCCTTACTTTCGCTCAAACTTGTCACATCATCGGGTTCTGAATCAGATTCTCTGACGACGACGAACGACTGCCAGTTAAGCTCACTCTCAACTTCGCTTTTCGACTCATCTTCCATAAAGTATGAAGGGATCCAAATATCTTCCCCATTTGTTACGATGTTCATATCTTCATTTAAATTCAAGGACTCCATTCTGAGTCTAGAATCTCTCCATTGAAGAGTAATAAGAATCTCCATGCTTATTTGGGATCCTATAATATTAAGTGGATAAAGTTGCACAACTGTAATTGTCAAAAATATCTTAGCAGCATCTTTTCCCCATTTAGGAGGAGGTATCTGGAATTTAAAAGATAAATGAGAAATCAGAATGTGGTTATAAGAGTAGGAAGAATGATAAGACTTAAGATGAAATGAGCTGAGAATGGAAATTTGAAATTTATTTTTTGTTAGTAAAGAAGGGAATGTAGTGTCAAAAAAGAAAGATTTTTTTTTCCTGAAATATATCAAGACTGTACTTGATGTGAGAGAGAGAGAGAGAGAGAGAGAGAGAGAGAGAGAAGAAAGAGAGAGAGAGAGAGAGAAGAGAGAGAGAGAGAGAGAGAGAGAGAGAGAGAGAGAGAGAGAGCGCGCGCAATGAAAAAATTACTTCAACAATTGGAATAAGACTTTGATAGCATGAAGCTTAAATATTTGTTTTTCATATTTCAATAAAATTAAAGATTTATTAAAAACAATGATGAAAATACCTCTTTGATATACGTTTCTGGTACAACAACTATGTCGCAAGAAATTTCATCACTCCTATCAGGACAATTTTCTTCGAGATCGCATCTCTGCAATTTGGGGATGCAAGTTCCATCCTCACAAGTGTGTTCGTAGCTGTTGCATGAAGTTAAAAGGAGCTTGCGATTTTTTTCTCGACAAGCATCTCCTTTTATATTCCATAAATGACGTCCAAATGGATATTGATCTTCTTCGGTTATTTCCATTTCAGCTTTTAATTCCATCATATCGGAATTTAGAATATTCCAAGTTCCGTTTTCCCATACAATTTTAGAACTTCGAAGACCTTGAAATTTGGGCTTTTTGTTGTGGTAACCGTGTATCTCGTAAGTTGTATCGATATGTGACCGAGAACAAAGACCTCTTAGTTTAAGTTTTGATTTATTAGGAATACTGCACGTGACACAGGCTTCAATTCCACAAGAGTTCATTACCCACTTCCCAAGTAAATGAGTTTCTAAGAAAATGCACTTTGGCTCGTCCAAGTATGTGGAAACTCCTGGTATGAAGTTACTGTAATTCAAAGGGATATTTCTTTCGCTATGAATTAGTTGTTTTGATCCGTTCAACACTTCGGCTTTTAGTCCAATCCATATAAAAATGCTACAATCAGTGGAAGATACCTCAAAAAAATGTCCTAGTGGATAATTGAAATGCTTGATTTTCTTCTTCGCACATTGGAGCTGTAATTTCACCTTTCAAAGTTCGGCAAAGTGAGAAGCGCTCTTAAAATCTTCTTGTTCCAGGAAAACAACATAATCATTGGGTGTTCACAACGCAGACAGAACTTTTTAAAATATTTGTAAAGTTTGCGGAATCAGTAGTTCTCCATATCTTATCAAATGTGAGATGATCTTTCTGGAATTCTAAAGCTCCACAAGTTAAAAAAGTTTTAACCAAAGCATCATCAAACAA
>JABUQX010042768.1:40000-55941 GCA_015478945.1 Trachelipus rathkii
ACATTATGAATAATGTGGGGCATACAAGTAATTGGATTTTGATTTTCCACCCAAGTTATTAAAGGACTTAATCTTGGACAAGAGCGTTGTTTATTTTAAAATATTTCTTTACTTAAAACTTTAATGTTAGCAGTTAAATAGTTTACATTAAAATGATCATTTACAGTAGGATTAAATTCCTGTACTTTAATATTCCATCGTTCTAATTTACCTGCTAATTGCTCATTTTTAAGAAATAAATTAGTGGTTTATGTTCTATAACAATAGTAACGTCATAGCCTAAAATTATAGTACGAAATTTAGTTTACACATGTGATACAGCAAAAGCTTCTAATTCTGTAACTGAGTAATTCTTTTAGCTTTTGACAAGGGCTTAGAAGTAAACACAACTGGTGTTTCCTTCCTATTGTCGTCTAAATGGGGTAACACCTTCACCCCCCGATTCCTAACATAGAGGCGTCGACTGACACAATGAATCCTTTATCATAATTTGGAAAAGCTATTAATGGTTCTAAAAGTAATTTGTTTTTCAATGAATCTAGACCAGTTTGTTGTTCTATGTTCCATTGGAACATCGCGTTCTTTTTCAAAATAGCCGTTAAAGGTTGTATAGTTTGACTATATGAAGGAAGTAAATGTTTGAAATAATTATAGAAGCCTAATATAGACCTCAGCTAACAAACATCAGTAGTAGTTTTGAATCCTTTAAAGCAGAAAGTTTATTTTTGTCCAGACTAACATCTAGATCGCTAACTTCGAAACCTAAAAAAGTCACAAATCTTTTAAAAATCTACCCTTATCTAATCTAATATTAAGTTTAGCTTTTCTAATAGCTGAAAATACCTTCTTTAATTCTATATAGGGATCAGGTATGTCCTTAGACATAATTATGATATCGTCTATGAAAACTAAACAAGTTGGTCCCATTAGATGAGTAAGTGCAACTTCCATGACTCTTGAAAACATGGCAGGCGCATTTGTCAAACCTTGAGTTAATCTTTTAAACTCAAAATGATCACTATTAGTACTAAATGCCATCACGCCAAAAAATACCCTCCTGATCTCTGTACCTCTCTTCTTCAAAATAACTGTACGTTGACAACTTTCTGTACATTTCTTTGTCTGTTAACGAACTTCAAGATATTTATCAAAAGGCCACCTCACGTATGAGTGAGGGGGCTTCAACTTGGGCTCCTGGAATTACAATTGTTCGGAGCTCAAAAAAATATTCAAGGAGGAGGGCAAACTTGTGACTCATCAAAGTGACGAAGAAAGAGTTTTTGGGTATTTGTATAATATCGTTCAAGATAGTCCGAGTCTTGGTGACTTCATTAAATAGTGTCCTTCCAAAGAGACAGCTCCTGTCGGAGATTTCAAAAGTATTCGACCCCCTATGCCTCTATCTTCCCATCACCTTTCGAGGCTGTCTTCTTATGAAAAAAACTTGGGAGGTGGACATGGGATGGGACGGTATAACCTCTCCCGAAATCAAAAATTCATGGGAGAAGTTGAGCAAGGACCTCATCTCTCTGAAGGAGGTCTCTTTTAGGAGATCTTCATTTGAGTCAAATGTCGCTGATTCAAGTATCTACATATTCTGTAATGCAAGCACTGTTGCCTATGGCTTCGTGGTGTATGTCTCATCAGCGGAAGAAGGTCCAAATCTTCTTTGGTCAAATGGAAAAATCACGCCTGCAAAATGAAGAACGCTTCCCTGTTTAGAATTATTATCTGTGTTTTTGGCATTGAAATGCTTACCATAAATGTTGAGTGGACTGTCGGGTGTCAAATTCAAGGAATTGAACATATTCTCCGTCTCACAGATAACTCTTCATTGAATCCAAAAAAGATCTTGAAAGCCAAGCAAATATTCGTAAAGGACCATGTGAAAAATATTTGAACCATGAGCTATTCGCTTCCAGAGAAAAATTCGTTGAGTCCCAAATTTCTCTACGTCAGAGCAGAAGATAATTCAGCTGACTTTCTGACCAGAGGCATTTCCTTCAAAGAGTTCCAAGAGAACATGTCATTTTGGACTAAAGTGTCAAAATGGCTCTCTTTAAATAGTACTTACTGGCCATCGGCTGAACTGAAAACACCATTTCCAGTTTTTGTTGTTGTTCAAGGTGGCGATGAACCTCCTGTAGTGGATTTGTCCAAATATTAAAATTTGCACACTCTACATCAAGTAGTTGCTTTATTGTTCCAGTTTGGAGCCTTGTCAAGAGGTGTGACAAATAACCACTATTTAAAAAGCATGTCTGTATTGTCTGCAGACAATGCAGAACGAATCGTTCTCAAAATAGCTTCAATTTTTAGAAGATATCAGAAATAATCCTTCCTTCATAGGCTAAGTTTCGGACTTGGTAAATAATTTGAACTTGTTCTTGGATGAAAATAATCTCATCAGTAGCAAGGGTCGCTTATCAAGATGCAATTATTACAATTATGATGTAATTAATCTTATCTTGCCATCAAAAAGTCACCACCTCTCTAAGTTAATCATAAGAGAAGCTCATAATACGTGAAAGCATCTAGACATACAAGCCACTCTTACAAATATTCGGCTCCAACGCTTCTAGCTAGATGATTTCTGCGCGTACCTCTATCAAGAATGTTTTGCAGAAATGCATAGTCAACAAAAAGTTATTAATTTTGCTTTTCGGTACCCGCGATTCATCAATTATTCAAAAGACCAGGTGGAATTATTCAGGCCATTTAAACATGTAGGTGTTGACTTCACCAAACATTGGTGGGTCAAAGTCAAGGGCTCTTGCTCAGCACAAAAGATGTTCATAATTAGTTACACCTTTCTAAATATTGGTACGGTCTATTTGGACGTTATAGATAACATGTTATCTAGATCAATTATTCAGTCGTTTCAACTATTTGTTAACCGTTTCGGGGTGCCTGACTGTGTCTATAGTGACAACTCGCACTCCTTCCATCAAGGTACTGACTTTTTAGGAACTTTTCTCATGTCAGAGAATGGGGTGAGTTTTTAAAGAAAAACCAGATTTCGCACAAGCGGATTCCTCTATATAGCCCATGGGTGGGAAGCCAGTGGGAACGGTTAATACGCCTGGTAAAGGATTGTCTATTTAATTTGATAACATCGCAAAGTGTTCTTGGCAATCGTAATTATTCTTGGAAAGGAAGAGTAATATCTGGGATAAGAAACCATCTAAACAGGAAACACATGGAAAAGAGGTAGGAATGAAGAAAGGATCTCCAGTAACAGCTCTATGAATAAAACAAATTACTCTTGAAACTTGTGTAGAAAATACAAAGATTTGGGATTTTTTTTAAATTAATAGTTAATTTTTTTTATTTTTAAGTTCACACCTAATGGGCATAGCCTTACTCTAGAAGGGGAACTTCTCTTGGTCATAATTAATGTTCCATAACATTCAGTAGCAATACATGACGTTACCACGCGTTGGAACAGCACTCTGCAAATGATAATTAGAATGCAAGAACTTAGTGTATCTGACTGTATATTCAACCGTTCTAATGACAAATTAATTAAGCGTGTTAATTTCACATAACAATGGTAATCATCTATATCACTATATTCCAACCATTTGAAGGTATCACCATAACAATCAGCAAAAATTCGTCCCCAAAAGCGGACATCATTACTCTGAAGAGAGTATTAGTACCCTCAGACAATGACAGTCAAGAAATAAATATTATGAGAGCGACGATAATGAAAGAAATATTAACAAAACGCCTTATTTCTGAAAGGGCAAAGACTTGTAATTCATAGTTACGTTTTTGAACCCTGCATACAAAACAAATATTTTCACATCTTAGTTTTTCATGCATAGGACTAAAGTCAGCGTCGGCCGAAAATATGAAGAAATTCAAAAATACGTCTTAAATAGTTAAAGAAAAGCAAGGACAAGCAAAGGTTACATCAAACCCATTCACAAGCACTACTAAAGAAAAGAAAGGACCAGCAAAGATTACATCAAACCCATTCACAAGCACTACTAAAGAAAAGCAAGGACCAGCAAAGGTTAATCAAACCCATTCACAAGCACTATTAAAGAAAAGCAAAGACCAGCAAAAGTTACATCAAACTCATTTACAAGCACTACTAAAGAAAAGCAAGGACCAGCAAAGGTTACATCAAACCCATTCACAAGCACTACTAAAGGAAAGCAAGGACTAGCAATGGTCACATCAAACCCATTCACAAGCACTACTAAAGAAAAACAAGGACCAGCAAAGGTTACATCAAACCCATTCACAAGCACTACTAAAGAAAAGTAAGGACCAGCAAAGACTACATTAAACCCATTCACAAGCACTACTAAAGAAAGGCAAGGACCAGCAAAGGTTACATCAAACTCTTTCACAAGCACTACTAAAGAAAAGCAAGGACCAGCAAAGGTTAATCAAACCCATTCACAAGCCTACTAACAGAAATGTAGGACAAGCAATGGTTAGCAGTCAACAATTTAACAACATATAAGAAACAAGGACCAACAAAAGGTTAAATCACACCCATTCACACTTATATAACACTACTGCGCCGAAGTCATGCAATGCATTGCTAATATGGAGAGTCATGATGAAGCTGATCAGATATCCAAGTAGGAAATTTTTTTGTCAGTATAAGAAAAAAAAAACATTATTCTCTGAAAAGTTCTACTTGTACCAGGGTTTGGCCCAAAAAACACCATGCTCGTTGGTATTTTTAGGGCTTTTTTTGGTTTATATGGGCTTTTATGTGGGGACCTTCTTTTAAAATTTCTATTATTTGGAGGGAAAAAATGAAAGGTCAGTAATTGAATATTGTTTTTTTCTAATGTCATTTTAGTATTATTTTTGCAAATAAATAAAATAAATAGTGTATACGAAATTTGCAAAGTTAAAGCATATAATTTGGTATACAGAATATTGTCCAATTCCTTGCTGAATGAATTGTCATGCCTAATTGGTGAACTTGTAAAGTAAATGTATTGTATTTGGTACAGGTTATATTGATAGTGAATTGAATAACAGGATATCTTTAAGTAAAAGTAGTTTATAGTTAAGTAATATATTTAAATTTAGAACATCTGTTTCATTATTAAAAAGAGGGCTCTGGGAAGCTAGTAAGTTATCTACCAATAGTTCAGTAAGTTGCTATAAAAACACTAGGCAGGCTTGCATTGGATACCTCCCTAAGGAGCTGTGTACCCCAGTCCACCAGGTCTGGGTTTTTACAGTATGGTTAAACCCGGGTTAAATTGGGGAGATTTGAAAAAAAAATAATGTATGTAAAAGTCAGTTTAATTTAAAAAAATGAAAGTAAGGCACACTTGAAATTCAGAGCCTTTTTATTTTATCTTATTTATTTTTAATTTATAATATATCTATATAATATATATATTATATATATATATATATATTTATATATATATATATATAATATATATATATATATTATATATATGATATAAATTATATATATAATTTTAAAGATATATAATATACTAATATTATATATATATATATAAATAAATATATATTATAATATATTATCGATATATATATATATTTATATAGTATAATAGTATATATATTATATATATTATATAACTATATATATATAATAAGTAACTAATATTATATCATCATAAGCGGTATATAGCTAGTATTCCAGACGGTAGATTTGTCTGCTTAATTAGGGGAGTTTGATTACTGCCTCGATACATTATAGTTCTGTAAGGATATGTATAATATCTGAAGAGCAGTTTAGATAGTTCTGATAGGTTTACTAATGTGAAATAATGGTATTAATATTTGTGGGCTTTCATTCTGACTTAATTCACATACTCAATGTAAAATTAGCTTTTACAACTTTATTGTCATACTATAATAAATTTATACACAATTAACGAAAACTCTCAAGATATATGTCTATATAATTTATAATCGAAGAGGAAAGAATTTTTTACATTCTTTATTTACTGAAAAGAATTTGTTTAGTATCTTTATATGGAATCTAGTTATCTTCTAATCAATAAATTTAAAGGTACATTCATTTGTACGAATTTATTTATAGTTTTAAAAATTATTTTTTCATTCTCATTTGATTTTCAAATATATATCAGTGAAAATCTTAATAAAATGCAACTAGGCTCGGCTAATCCTGAAAATACAAGTGCGCCTCATTTATGCTGTGTCTGTTGAAAATACAATCATTAACAGCACTATAACAAAAAACCTAAAAGAAAAAAACAAAAAAACTTGGGCTTTTATGGGTTTTATTAGGCTGGGGTCTTTTTTTGGGCCGCGCGGTATTTGGGCGGTTTTAATGCCAACCTGTCTAGTGCTGAGGATACATATAGACATTCCCATAATTCTTTCAACAGCTAGCCAAGTCTTACCTGTCTGTCCTCCTTGAACGTTGTCAATGAACGTCTTTTTAGTTTCATTGTGCTGATTCTGTATATTATATTATTTCAATATATATGAGCGAAAAAATATTTTATTTTTTAAGGTATACTTTTATTAATTTATTTCATTGTATGCTATCAACGAAAGCTTTCTCTATATGATTAAAAAAATGGTTTTCCTTTATCAAAGCGAGAAGGTTGGGGATAGAGGTTGGGGGATTTTTGGCTGCAACAAGCTCGCATTGAAGAGTATGAGGGGAAGGTGTGGGAGCTTTTCTTTTGACATACGTCATGATCGTCTTTTTAGCTCTTCTATGTGCGTGCATCGATGACATATATTATCAGTTTTCACACTTAGCATAAATATTATCGGAAAATTTTTATAAAGAATTGAAAAATCTAATTAATGCATTTGAAAATAAAGGAGGGATTTTAGCATTTTAGCAAATGAAATAAAAATATTCATGGAAAAAAGGGAAAGAATGCTAACGTAAAAAAATATTTTTGGTAACCCATGTTGATCGCCCAACGTCCTGGATTCATCAGTGTTTAAGTCTGATTGTTTAAAAGCTAATAATTGCTCTTTGTGAACTAGGACTTTAATGAATACACTAAAAACAGGAATTTGCTGACAGAGTGTAGATGGTTCATTAATTTACAATGAGTGGGTACTGTCGACTGAATATCTTGTCAGATGAAATCAATGAAACCTTTTCGAACACAAATTTGGTACAAGGAATGGAACCCATTTGAAGCTCAATAGAAAAGCTTTGAAAAAGGGACAAATTAGCCATCAAATGACCTTCAACCCAAAATAATCAATGTGAAAAGATAATAAGGTAAGAATTTCCATAATAGCCATTTGATCGACGAAATCAAATCTTCACAATTCTGGAGGCAATTCCTTTTTCGCCCAAAATTTGGCAAGACACCAGATGTAGCTTTGCCTCCCCCACTCAATAATGTTGAGGATATATTTTTCGATTTTGACAATAATAGAAGTATATTCGTTATAAAGTAAGATTTCTTATTAATATACTTATTTTGAGAATAACTTTTGAATAAAATTATATTAAATTATGTTCAGGACAATCGGTGCAAGAGTTAGAATAAAAAATATATAAATATTCCTTCAAACTTAGGAAGAAACTAAATTACAGTTTATATACATCAAGAATTTGATTTCCTAATAAATATTGCTAAATTTTTTAATTTTGTTTCAATTTTTTACTATAAGTTTTATTGTTTTTTGCACTTAAGAAACAGCCATTATTTTTTTTTTTAAATTTTCCATAAAAATTTTTGGGTAACTTACAAAATTAAAGGCCAAATGGAGAAAAGGAATTATAGAGCTGGAGTAAGAATGATGGAGCAGGAGACATTAATTTCAAAATGGTTGAGTCGAAGTCGGAGCCGGTCAATTTTTAAAAGATGGAGACGAGTCAGAGTCGGTTAAATTTAAAAATGTTGAGATCCGGTAGCTGGGGCTGAACTAATTAAAGAGATGGCCGGAGCCCGGAGTCGGAGCCGAACGAAAATGTTACCCGGCTGCCGCAGCTCGGCTGTCCTCAAGCCTCAAATAAACCATTTCCGTCTCACCGCTCTCTCTCGTAAAAGTTCTCCCTTATCTCCCTTATCTTTATAATCTCGAATCCTGATACCTACACCACTTCTACAAAACGCATTGGCTGCAACAACATCCATATCTTACGTAATCAAAATCTTTCCTTTCATCTTGATCATTTCACGACGAAATTCAATCTTACATTTACATCTTATTTTTTCCAATTCTTCAGTTTTTTTTACTTTACTTATTATATTCTACTAGCTAATTATCTCGTTTTCCGCAATAGACTAATATCTCTTATACTGTCAAGGGCCCAGGGTTGTGAGTGGAGTCGGAGTCGGGAGTCGGAGTCGAGGAGTCGGTGTTTTTGAAAGCAGAGTGGAGTCCAGGGGTCCGGAGTCGTGAGTCGGAAGTCGGCAATGTTTTGAAAGGGTGGGGTCGGAGTCGGATCGGAGTCGGAGTCGGTAATTTTGAGGGGGGTAAGGGTCGGAGTCGGAGTCGGAGTGGAGTCAGAGTCGGGTAAGTAATTTTCAAGAGTCGGTAATTTTTCAAAGAGTGGAGGAGTCGGAGTTTGGAGTCGGAGTCGGTAATTTTGAAGAGGGTGGAGTCGGGTCGGCAGTCGGAGTCGGAAAATTTTTTGAAAAATCCGCGACTCCACCACCCTGGTCAATAAGCCACCATATTTCTCATACTGTCAACATTATGCAGATCTCGAAATGCTCCCTAGACCCTGTACTCACATCTATCTCATCAAACGCAAAGCCATTCCATATCCATTATTCTATTGAAATTCACTTCTCTCTTCTTTCTTGTTCCTTTTGCCTTACATCTCACTCACCAGAGCATTTCTAGCTCCATTTTACGGATCCAGCTCACAACATTCATCCTCCTTCTTGTACTTTTCATTTCATGTTATCTTCTTTCTATTCCTGAGGTATAGCAGACTTTTTGTCTTCCTTTCTCGTTAAGCCTATAAGTATTTCGATTCGCCATATATATAGTATATATATAATATATATATTTTATAATTTTATATATAGTATATATATATATATATATATATATATTATATATATCATATATAATATATATATATATATATATATATATATTATATATAATATTATTATTTGTTATATAGTAGTATCGACCGCAGCGCCTCGACTGCTTTTTCTCCAATACGAAGAAGTAATAAGAGATAGTAGGTCTGAAACTTGGAGATATACTGTATATGTGGGATAAGGAACGAATGCCGTGTAAATTTTCAAGTTTCCTGTAGGATGTATAGTGAGGGTGGTCACCCTCGAGCGGTGGACGCGCCGAATATTTGCGCTTACCCCTTTGTGGCGTGAATTCTGCACGGGGGTGAGTTTAGGAGGACTAACGAGAGTTTGGGCTCGTTAGCGCGATGCGTAATCTCGGCGCGCCAAGATTACGTGCAAGCGGCGACGAGAGCGCGCGCACACAATCACCACACACACACACACCACACTACACACTACACACACAACACAACACACACACCACACACACACAGACACAAACATTATTATTATTATAGTTGAAGAGTGGAAACACTTCTGAGTTGTTTTAAAAACCCTTCTTGTATTCCTTTGTCAACCCTTTCAGCGTCTCCATCGTCAGCGTCTTGCATGGCGTTCGAATCCGATTCAGTCTCTTACGGACGACTTTTGTGTCTGCTCTGGTGGTTTACCCTAGTCTTACTACAGCGCAGCAGGCCAGCAAGCTCCGGGTCCGCCGCAGCCGTCCGGTTTGGCCGGCGATTCGGTTGGCAGATTCCGGTTCCGCTCTCGGTTCCACGCCCGCATCATCGCCCCCGACGGGCAGGGTCCGGTAGAATAATTAATGTGCGCGCGTGCGGCGCATAGAATTGACACATACCGGTACCAATATTATTACTTTATGCTATGTCATGCATAGTGTTGGGTTGAAGTGTCACCAATCTTACTTGCTGTCTGAGTCGAAAGAAAACGATCCCTGTAGGGATCGTTTTTTTACTTTAAGGCACTCCAACTTGGGCTTCCCCAGTGAAAGCTTCTTCCCATTCGTCCTGAATCCGATATTATTATCTAAATGGGTTAGGGTTATCGTATCTGGTTAAAATATTTGGAGGGGTGTTAGATGGGGAAGGTAACCTCGTCGTAGACGATGTTACGTTCCTGTGGGTCCCCGAAGGGGGACCGCACCCCCAACCTTTAAAGGATCGAAGTGTTCGCTAATTGGCTGGAAATTTGGTGAGTGCGGATTACAAGAAGTTGAATTCTGAAATACTTGGTATATGAACTGAATGACTTGGCCTCCGGCACCGGTGCTGGAGGCACCGCGGGTGCCTGAGTTAATCACAATCAAGTCGTATAAACAACAATGTATGGTGTCTTTATAAGGGTTATTGAGGTCGTAAGACTCGCAATATGAATGGTTTATAAGTCCGTAATAGGGTTGTCTGGACCGCCCCATTAGGGGGTCCGACTGAAAAAAAGGAGCAGAGAGTGAAGTTAATACTCTCAAATTGGATAACGAGGATGAACAGATGAATGAGAAGGAAGAGAATGAGGAAGGTGGAAGAAGAATGAGGAGGAGGAGCTAGGAGTTGAGAAGAGTAGGTACTGGTGCTGGCTCCGGTGCGGTGCCGATTTATGAAATATTTGTGTAATGATACAATGGTGGTGGCCTTATATATGTTATGGGGTCTGTAGATTTCGAAAAGAATGGTTTTCAGCACCATCAATAAATATAAACATATTAATAAATAAATAAATATATAAATTTCTTACAAACTTTTATGTTTATAACTTGAAAACATTTTTATTTTTTTTGGTTTTTACATACCCTAAAGCAGTATAATCAGTAACTCACTAAATCAAACCACCATCCTCAGCACCCTCCTCTCCCCTCCTGAAAATCTGTGATCTATTGATCTATTGATTAGAGGTCACATTTCGAGTATCAATTTTGATAAAAACATAACATAAAATCAGTTCTTTATACAAACGATCAGACAATAGTATGCCTGACCTAAACAAAGTTTTTGCAGTAATAGAGTTACTCAAGCATCAGATCTGAATATGAATTAACCCACAACGAGAAACTTAGGGCCCCTCTTAAACAAAATAAATGGTTACATTAACAAAGGACACACTTAAACATCAGTAAAGTAACCTAACACTCTTACCAAAAACGTACTTTATTCAACACTGTTGTAGCATCGGTGCTCTAACTTACATGTTAATATTTACACAATTAACATGGTAATGATTTGAAACAAAAAAATTGACTATAAGACATTGGGTGTAACTTACATACAGACAGCGAAAGTATGCTAACATAACAACAGCAGGACGAATAAACAGCCATCATTTAACGAAACTTAGCCAATAAAAGCGAACATAAAGAAGGCGAAGGTATAAAGTTTTCCATGATTTTATGAAACATAGTATTTTTTCATTGAAAGTATGTTATACTAAAATGTAGAAGTTTTATCGGGACAACCATGACAATTTTGCATTACTTTTTAATAATGTTTAGTAATATTAGTCAATTAATTTTCTTCTAATGATTGAGATATCATCTCTTCTCAAAAGAAAATTTCATATTCCAATAATATTGGAATATTTCTTTACAACTCATTGGCCAATATGTTTGATTCAGAGCAGCACTCAATCTCGATCATCAACAAGCCAGACAAACACACCACACAAAGAAGTATATCCCGCGCTGATAGTTATTAATGCATAGCTCTCTGTACACTGTATTATCCAGAGGCGAGACCAACCCCATCGGTTTCGGTTGTAAATATCATGATTACACACACTGTGCTATAAATGTATTTGATTGTATTTGACATCGTTTAGATGTATCCTTATTCAGATTTCATTTTAAGTAAAGCTAAGTAATACCTTCAGATGTTCGACTGTGAAACCTACACGTCGCATGAAGGTCCACAATCGACTGGGGTTTCCTACAAAGTTGCGTACATCAAGGGTTTTAATATTGTCAGAAAGACGAGAGCACAACGTCTATTCCCATATTTGCACTCCACACTCACACTATCACCGTCTGATAGATTATTATCACTACTCATGAACCAGGGATATACACTAGCGAACCCTACTCCTCTAGCCATAGACGCAGCGATGTCGATATCTTGATTGATTTCATAGACAACAAACGAAAGGATCACATCTAATTTATTTCACTTGCAGGAATACAAGCAATGTTCGGTATCCATCAAAGGATTGACGGATAAAAATTTATTGACAACAAACACGTTGGGAATAAAGAGATATATAGGAAATTATGAACAGCAGATGTGGAGATGCGGGGAGATGTCATGTCCAGTAAGCGAAAAGATATCCTATCCTGCGGACCGTATGCGTAACAACCTCTTATAGGTAATGAATTCTTTCTTCCACTAGAAAAGTAAACAAGAAATACAACGCACGAACACATATCAGTTCAAAAAGGGTTATATATTCTCGTTAGACAAATAGCATCTATTAAGCAACACGCAACAACAACAACAACAGCACAAACAACAACCAACACAACAAAACAACAACAACAACAACAACAACAACAACAACAAAACAACAACACAAACAACAACAACAACAATAACAACAACAACACAACAAACACAACAACACAACAACAACAACAACAACAACAACAATAACAATAGTTAAATATAAGTTCTTTATATACCAAACAACGAATATATATGCTAACGTAACATGTTTTCACATTAATAAAGAACAAACTCTAAAACAAAGTTAAGAATTAAGGGAGGCATAGAAACGTCCCCGTTACACGCTCAGAATAAACACTAACGTTAGACAAAATTCCATACTTAATAGCCAGTAAAGTACCTAGCACAGCATACAAAACGAACCTATTCTCACTCAAGCATATCTTAACATATCAATGTTTATTATTTTTAGACATTAAAACTGCAATTTACCGTAATCATTTCGAGTATCATTCCGGATAAACATAGCGCAAAATGAGTTCTTTATAATAGCTAACCATTTGAATATGTGCTCAACATAAACATTGGTTTTCATATTAATATAAGCTACATAAGATCATATGAACTAAGAAAATATGTACAACGACAAACAACAACAACTTAAGCCCAGAGGAATAAAGTGGTTAACATTACCAAAGGCTCCACACGCTTAACACTTGTAAATAACTGACATTGCATTAAAAACGAAACTATTCATATTTTTCCAAGGCATATCTCTAACATATAACGCTAATTTTAACATTTGACATACGGTAATTATTTTAACAAGGATTTATCAATAATATTGACCAATTATCTACAAAGCGAACGAGTAATTGTAAACATACAAGCAAAGTTTTAGGGCCACAAACATGAAAATCACAAAAATAATTCTTTATTACTAACCATGAGTAATAATATCTATATCCAACAAAACTTTAGCGTCAATAAAGCTACATAATCAATGAATCGAACTAATGAATATATGGTACAAGGAAAAGCTTAACATATACCTCGTGTATGAAATAATTTCAGCAACATCTGAGAACCGTGCCGTAACTTGTTATCAAGATGCAGGTAAAGGTTAGCTATTAGGGTCACACAAATACCTCGATATGTTCCTCATCTTTTCTCACATCATCAAGTCAACAGGTAACGCCGCATGGTCATTTCTAACAAAATCCCCTTAACAAAGTGCCAATCTATCAAAGATAGCCGGACATCTAATGAGTAGCTAACTACATCCGATCTTCATTCAAAGTGCTCACTTCCGTGCTTATTGAGTATAAGTACGATGCAATATGGGTTCTTAAGAATAGAACATAGACATTGAGCAGCAAAAATTCTAGGGCAAACCTAAGACATTAACTGGTCCCAGGCAGAGAACTTAAACGGCTGGGGTCCACGTCTTCTGAACAACATCATCGTCAGTTTGTATTGTATCTTAACAAAAACTATCATTTTTACAAATCAGTGTTTATTGTTCAAATGTGTCATAGTAATATTTATACATACGTAGACCTAACTGTACGAATAAACAGTTTTCATTAATCCGGTAAATCAAACCACCCATCCCTGCAGTTTTAGAGCATATTTATGCCACGGTAAAACCGTTATTATCTAAAAACAAAATCCTTGAACCAAAGTGACCAATCTAATCAAAAAATGCCACCACCATCTTGAACTATGAAATTGTACACTATCTTCATGTGCCAAAGGTATCAGCTCGTGTCGAAGTATAGTAACATGGCATTTGAACCTTATGAATAGTAGACAATTTCAGCAAAAGTATAGGGCAACCCTGACACTATTCAACTAAAAAATTAACCTAGGCTCACGTTTCTAACGCATCAATCGTCAGAGTTACCAGTAATATCTTATAAAAACTCAATCATTCTTCTACAAATCAGTGTTATTTAAACATTGTCATAGTAATATTAACATAACGTACATATCTAACGAATAAACGTTTTCATTAACGCACTGAGTATCTAGAAGCAATACACATTCCTTCCGAGAGAAAACCAGGGGGATGTAGCGCCCCTTGAAAGGGTGTGAATCCTGCGAGGGGGATCACCCCGAAAGGGTGTAAGCGGGCTTTGGGGCTCATCAGCCCGAAGGCTGAGGCCTTACCCCTCTTCGGAGGGGTGCCCGGTTTTAACCAGTTGCTATATGCCTCTGAAAAAGGTGCGGAAATACGATGTTTTGTGTGACCTGTTAGCTACTTTACGTTGAATTCAGATAGGGTATTTTTTCTCAGGAGTGTTACTGGATTTTAGTTCATGACTGAGGTATGTTAGGAGGTTGACATGTTGTACATTATATTCCTAGTCGCGGGTATGAAATGGATTTTGTTAGCGTTTTACATTTAAAGCTAGCCTATTTGGTTTAAGCAGATATCGATGGTTTACGATGATAAAGACTTATTTTTTATGTTATGTTTGGTGTCCAACAATGATACTTGACAATATTCGGAACTTGATTCACATAGTTCAATAGATTCACAGGCGGATGGACGGGGTAGGGGTAACTGCCAGGGATGGGTGGTTTGAATTTACTGGATTAAGGAAAACTGTTTAATCGTAAGTTAGGTACGTTATGTTAAATATTAACTATGACAATGTGAAAATAACACTGATTGGTTAGAGAAATGATGATTTTGTAAGACTTAAGAAAAATTCTTGGCAAATAACAATTACCCAGCAGAAACACTAACCTGGGCTCACGTTTACTAACAACGACTCAGTCGTCAGATTTAACACACAGTAATACATCTTACAAAAACGTCGATCAAGCCAATATATCTACCTAACAAGATCAGTGTATTTTTCACATTGTCATAGTAAAAGTCATTTAACATTAACGACCTACTTTAATGGAGATAAACAAGTTATTCATTAAATCCCGTAAATCAAACCACCGCATCCTAGTTGGCAGTCCCCTACCCGTCCCATCCGCCTGTGATCTATTGATGCTATTGATTCAAGTTCATATTTCAAGTATCATTTTGGAAATTTTAATAATAAAAAGTAAAGGTTCTTTAATATAACTACCATGATATCTCTTAACCAACAAGTTTACGGCATCATACAAGCTAACAATTCATAACCGGGCAGACTAGGAATATAATGTACAAAATCGCAAACTAACACTACCTCACGTATGTAATATTAATCAGATAACATCTGAAATTCTTTACTGATCAGGTAAAGTAAGCTAACAGTCACAAATACATCCGATATGTTCCCACTTAAGGGACATATTAGGCTAACAGGTAAAAAACCGGGGCTTTACCCTCCGAAGGAGGGGTAAGGCCTTCAGCCCTTCGAGCTGAGGCCCAAAGCCCAGCTTACACCTTTCGGGGTGGATCCCCTCGCAGGATTCACACCCTTTCAATAGGGGCGCATCCCCTGGGGTTTAATCTCTTCGGTAAGGTAAATTGTTGCTCTTTAGT
>JABUQX010042769.1:0-55983 GCA_015478945.1 Trachelipus rathkii
TATTTAAAGTTTGGTAGTTATACAGAATCATTAGTAATGAGTAAATAAGAGGAGTGAAAGTAATTGATTTCATAGTAAGTATTATGTTATAAGATGTTTTGTCACAGTATATGAGTATTGTCAGTAGAGAACAAGGATGTCAGTGTAATTTCGCATCATTATTAGTAAGTCCGCTTTAGGCTCTGATCGTGAGAGTTTATACCTCTAGGACTAAAGATTTCTAGCTGAAATAATAATTGGCAAGAGTGATAGGAGAGCGAGAATTTTTCCCACCGATAGCATTGTACTCTGAATGAATAGATTTATATACGAATCAATATATATAATATATATTATAATTATATATATATATATATATATATAATATATATATATTATATATATATATACTAATATCATAGTATTAATATATATATATATAACTAGCAACACGACCGGAATGGATTTTGATGGCAGAAAGATTTAGTCGAGAAGATGACAGCTCAAATCCATTACAATTTAGTTATCGCAATTTCTGGCGAAATTGAAGCTAGTCTTAAGAAGTATAAGCTATATTTACAAATTATAGTTATAGATACTATTAATTGCAATTAAATTTCACATATAGCTATACATACTAGGTATATATATACCGGATTATAAGTATATATATATATGTGCCTAAGTAATAATAAACTATATATATAGAGCTAAGTAGTGACATATAGTAGCTGAGGTTAGTGGGAGAAAAGTAATATTATTTAAGTGTAATATAAGGTTGTTAGGTCCAAGATTATTCGGTGAGTGATAGGAGTAGAATAAGTATGATATATTTAATATAGAGTGAAATAATAGAAGGACTCTGTGGTTAAATCATTGGTCATATATATAGGGTTTTTATATGTATGAGGGTATAGGTTATATATTTTTAATCTAGAATTCTAATTTAGTCTAACTATATATATATATAGCTATCGTAGTATTGGAATACGATCCGGAATTAGTGTATGTATTATGAGTTATTTTATATCTAGCTAGCTTATACACAAGTAAATTGATTATGAGATATGACTGATTCGGATTCCTCCCCTAATATCGAGAGGACCACTAATACGTATATTTTGGTGTGTATTGGAAATCCCCTATAAAATATATATTAGACTACTCAGTATTTGGTGAGTATGAATAGTAGAATAATACTAATATCACGTGAGTGTGATAGTAGTTCGGTATCCAATAAATAATAAGGCATGATTAATATATGTTTTAGTTTAGGTATTTAGACGTGATTTAGCAGAGCATATTATATAACTATAAGTGATATAATATATATTACTTATATAATATATATTTAGTGTAGCTACTATAAGGATAGAATAGATATTATTTCAGTACAATACAGATTACTAATCGTAAGTATTAGGTAGATACGATGATTTCATCTATATATATAGAAGACGATGTTATAGGTAAATATGTATTTGTATAATATATTATAACATATATATTATAGTATACTAATTCTATATCTACTACTACATATATCACTTATATTTAAATTAAGTACAGTACAAAAGCTAATAATTAAGTTTATGAGTTGGATTATAAATATTCAATCAGTAAGAAGAGGTATGACCTTCTTTAGTACAATTATATATGGGTGTATCCGTAGAGTCAAATACAAATTAAGTTTTAGATAGTTAGCGTGAGATATAGTATTAAGCTTAAATAATTTTACTTTTAATATGAACTAATATATATATCATATATATATATATATATAATAATATATATATAGCGCGTATTAAGAGTATCTAGATTATGCCAATTATAATACTATATACTATTGATTATAATACTATTGAGATTAAGTATATGGTTAGATAATTGATTAAATCTATACTATAACACGCCACCCGCTCTAACTATCACTACCTACTACTATAACTATATAGTATATATATACATTTTATATGAATGTTTACAAACTCCTAATACTCCTTAGCTATCACATTTATTGACTTACACATCACATACACACTACATACACACGACTGACTCCAATATTAAGGACGTCATAACCCATAGGAGTATAATGTAGAGAGCTAATTTACTAATTTATTGATTAAATAATATCTCAATATATAAAAAAAATTATTTAATAAACATACGTAAATATAAATACTCATATTTTACATATATTTAGAATATATAATTAAATTATTAATTATATATGTTAATAATTATATACTGAGTTTCTACAATATATACTACTATTCTCCCTGCATATACTATATAACTACGTATTAACTTATATATAATATATAGTATACACTTTAATACCTACTGACACCACCCATATATTAATGATATACATCATAATACATTATTAATTTATTATGACATATAACACACTCAGTGTATAATCTGTATATACATATCAACTACCTATATGTGACTTACACTAATAGGTTAAATTTTCTTAGTATAAATAAGCACGTTGGCGACACGTATCACACAATACTATTACTATTATCTCAACAGGATCAGTGAGTGAGTAAACTAACTAACTATCCTTGGTCCTGCTCTATATAATTAATATTGAGTACTGAAATATATTTTATTAATTGAATTTAAATAAGTGTAGGGCCTACTTAAATATTATATTTATTATACTATTACGCAAGTAAGCAAGTATCTATATATAGGCTTAACGTAATTCATTACGCCTTCTTACCGCTCTAGCTACTACTACTTACGAATTAATACCTATACAACTGTGACCTCGAGCCTTTACACTATACCTTCGCCCTCTTAATACTATTAGACTTATATTAGACGGTATTTGACATGTAATTAATTAACATATCTATTATAATTTTATATATCTTTTCTCATTACTATTACTATTTTTAAATATATATATACCCGCTTACATTTTATATTTTATTAACTATACCTATCTAACATGTGTACCTATAACATTATTTAAGATAGTGTATTATTGCCAATATTAACATATTTTATTATATATATATTCTCTTTATATACTAATCATCTATATATATATACACCAGTTATCTAAATTTTATCTATTTGCTATCTCAATAGTTAAGCATAATCCTCTTACATAATATATATATATACATAATATATATATTATTATTATATAATCTATCAACTTCATTCTTCATATATCTCGTGAATTCAGGCACCTAATCTACATAAGTCGTGTAAACTGTTGTAGATTAACTTTCTGAGATCTTTTTGCCGATCGAATTCACTTCCTGTGAAGATTTATAATTATATTATGATTTGATAGTTATCGTTGCACGTTAGAGCTGTTGACATATACACACAGCATAAGAGTCTAGGCACTATACCACTGTGAATGAAAAAACTACATATAGATAGCATGATAGTTCAACGGACACTCGATTTTTTTCGATGTATAGATACATCTATATGTTGTTATATTTATTCGTGCTTAGTGTATGAGGGTGCAGAACGTGCGGGGGTAACGTGACGACGAACCACATTGGCCAATCGAGCCCAGATATCCCTCTATTTTTTATATTTTCTATCTTATTATACTTATTCTCTATTTATCATTTTATATTTTTTATCATCTTTTTTTAGATCATCTCTTTATTCTATTTCTTTTTTTTAATTTAAGATCTAGGTTGCAACACTCTTAATGTGTTACCACTATTAGTGTTATGTAACAAATAAAGTTAATTCTATCTTGGAACTATTTGAATTTAAAAAACAAAATAAGGTCACTTCAGAAATAGATTTACAAGTAAGTATTATATTATTTCCAATAAATAATAATGAATAAAGCATTTATTATAAACATTTATTGTTAGTACATCAAAAATTACTGCCAGTAAGAATATTAATTTTAAAATAAGTATCTTTATACGATATTTACTGAGATATTATAATAATGTAAGATTTAGCGCTCATATATATCCTGGCGGAAAGTATTTGTAGTATTGCTCCGTGAATTGGCGTCACTTTTTTCTAGCAAGGAGGTAATCGATGATAATTACTGAACTTATACGGTCGGTATAGGAGCGATGTAATCCACCCGATTTGGTACTTGTTCTGTCACTTAATTTTCAAGGCAATAGAGCGTGTCAGGTACGTGTATGCCAACCGCACGAGGTTTTTTTTTTTACACTAATAGGAGGAGTATCCCATCAGATCTTAACATCGCCACCAGAATGGAAAGAGTCAGCGGCATCTACCTCAGCGCCTTGAGGGAGATGTGGAGACTGTTGTCACCTCTCCTCTCAGTGTCCCGCGTGGCTTGTAGCCCTTGAAGATATCCACCACTAGTGTGTCAGTGTATCTCCTGTTCCTTTATAATTGGGTAGCATGGTTTATTGCTATTGATAATATAATAATCTATACAACAAGATGAGATTAACGAGTGAGTAGATTCTTGAGGGTTGCATTGATCAAAGTTGAGCTTATGCTAACCGATGTGTGTGAGAGTCTTCTTGCCTCCTCTATTTGACGTTTTAGTTAACTCGTGTTGGCCTGAGCCATATACATAGTGGTTGCTGAAGTTTCAGCACTTTCGGATTCCCGAGTTATAGCAGAGTCTCAGGCGACCTAGGTGTCAGCCTGTCTATCTGTGTTTCTCATACTTGTAGAACTGTTTAATTGCAATAATAATCGCATCACTTTGTGTTCTAAGAAGAAGAACAATATAAGGAAGGTAAGAATTAATGCCTTCCTGGGTGAAACCGCAATGTTGCCGCACAGAAGGACATTATACCGGTGCGCTCTCATTGCAATGGATCGTTTTCGCGATTTTTGAAGATATATCTGCCTCTTTTTCTTATAGATGAACATCCCTTTAAACGGATGTTGAAAGACGCGTACCTCCAATCAAAGGTAAAACAAGTCTTAAGTAATAGGGAATTTCAATTTGTCCTCGCTCTACCATGCATCATACATATTGAGAACTAATCTCTTACTATATCAGCAGGATGGTAAGGCTTTCGACAACTGACAAAAAAACATCACCACGCTACGAGTGTCTGACACTAGTCTCCTATATCAGCTACCTGAAAAAATATAATACCCGAGAACAGGGATTTATGAACATTCTTACTGTTGCATGTAAATACAGTTTTAAAAGCTCATTTCGATGCCGGGATGCATTGAATTTCGTAGGCTGACACCACAAGATATTTTTATTTACTTCTTTTTAAATATGTTGTTTTGTAGATATGTTAGATTGATCCGGCATTTGCAAACTGATTTAACATTGAAGTAATTATTGGCGTTTTAAGGTCATTAGATCTATTTATTAACACTTTTTTGTTTAGCGTTATCTGATTGCGTATATTTTATAAGAGCCATCGGGTTTTTCTCAGTCGCATGGCGGTGGTTTCTCCGGGGGGTTAACTCTTTTTTTAGGTTCTTTCCTTTTCATTTTTATTGGCCGCTTATTTGCACTTTTCTTTTGCCGGGGGTGAGGCTGCACCGCTGGTGAATGTCGCTTGAGGCGCTCGTTGCTTTCATACTGTTCTTGCTGTTTTTGCTTGGCGGTGTCAGTCCGTAGGTATTTGTCTTCGCCCATGGCCAGTGGTATCCTCTGGTTGGCCGTTTTCTTACTTTTCATTATTCCTATGTTTTATTATTTGTTTTTGGCTTTTATGCTTTTCACATCTCCCTTCCCAGCGGGGATTAGGAAGGTGGAACCTGGTGTTGCTTGGGGCGCTCCCGTTGCTTTATCCTGTTCTTGGACTCGTTTTTTTGGTTGGGGTGTCTGTGCCGGTCTATTGTCTCCGTCGCCATGCGGTGGTTCATCCGCGGCGCACAGGAAGTTACATTTTTCACCTTTTTTATTGTTGTTTTTTTTCACATTTTCTTCGTTGCCGCTTTTTCTGCCTTTCACTATCCCTTCCGCCACGCGGGATAGGCAGTGCCCTTGTGCTCGTCGTTGCAGGGAGCTCGGTTGTTCTTAACCTGTTTTGATCCCGTTTTTTGGCTGGAGGGCTGCTTCAGTGGTACGCAACCGGGTAAATATTGTCCTCAGGTCGAAACACTGGCGTGGTTCCATCCGGAGAAAGGCAGTTATTCTTTAACCTTGTCTTCTTGTTTCTTTTTTTAAAAACAAATATTAAATATATATTTATTATATTTTATATATATAATAATATTATAAATTTAGTATTATATGTATTAAATAAATTCTTTTTGGATAAATTAGGTATTAGTAGCATGATCTTCATTTTATCTACATAAATTTAATACATATACTATACGTTTATTTAATAGAAATAAATGTAAATAAAATTTGGAATGATTATATACAGTTGTTTCTATTCTATATAATATATTATAATATATATATAATATTAATTATTATTTATATATATATCTATACTATTAATTATTATATATTATTATATATATAATATATCTCTATATATATATTTATATAACTCTTAATATATATATAATAATCATATATTCATTCATTTCTATTACTATTATAATTACTATTTCTTTTATATATATATATATTTATTATCTATTTATATAACTATATATATATATATATATCTATTATACTATATCTATCTTATTATCTATCATTATATAATTATATATATAGTATATCTCTACTCTATATCATCTCTTATATAATATCTAATTTATAATTAATTATATTATATTTATTTTTATATATATTTATATATTATATATAATATACTATCTATATATATTTACTAATGGTGGTTTGATGCTATTAACATGGTACTGGGAAATAGTAATATGAATATAGTACTTTGGCTGAGTCAGTATATAATATAGGCTGTTTATGGACGGTAATAACGACTGTGCGTATTTGGCACGAGATGACGAGTAATAGGTGTATAAATATATAATATGAGTAGAAGTACATGGTGGGTTTTATTATGTATTAGTACAGGGGATGATAATTAGAGTTGTGAGTGAGCTTGAGGTATATATATAAGACATGGATGGTTGCTATATATTATTAATCTCTATTATATTATATATCTTACTATTTTTTTTATATATATATAATGTACTGAATATGGATGGAAAAATGTATTTATATATAATATATATATATACTATATATATTATATATATATATTATATATATATAATATATATAATATATATATACTAGTATATATCATACTATATATATATAATTCAAATTAGATAATTTGTAAACTATTTTTATATACTATTTTATTTTTCTATTCGGAGTATATGGAGTGCCTTACTCCTTCTTATAACTCATTCTTCCCACGTCTCCTGCTTAATGCAGGTATGCCCCTCTTCTCTTCTAGCTCGAGGGTCCGAGGTAGGATGTTTTTAAATATTAAAATTAAAGCTTCCCATAAATTATAAGAATAATTGATATCATTTAACGAAGAATAAAATATAATAAGTAAATTATAGGTAAAAATCAAATTATCTATTTTTATAATACTAGGCAGAAATTAAATATTTAATATTTCCAATACCGACTATATAGGAGGAGATACTCAAGAAGAGATCATGAGAGGAGAATGAATTACAGAAAAAGGTAATAGAAACTGAATTTGGGATGACATAAATAATAATATAATGTAATATGATGTACATAGATAATAATGAATAATAATAACAATAGTCCTTATTTAATAATAATAATAATAATGGAGAGTAACATTAATGCCAATAATAATAATAATAATAATAGATCCTCGACTAGTATCCAATAATAATAATAATAATAATAATACTAAAAAAGTTTTACTTAACTTCCTTCCTAAATATATCCTTGTCTGTATGGGATTCTTCATTCTATATCTGCATGTCTCTAATTCACTCAGTCTCTAGAATTAGTGTCTTTGACTATGAAGAGGATACAGAGGACAATGCATGTGTAATTAGGATTACTCTTAGGCCTCTCTTCATTTGAGTCAGATGGCTCACTTTCAGTCGCGTAATACACTCCTTTCGCGACACACGCGCTCCGGAGAGCTTTCTGCATTCTAACACTTTGAATGACATTAATATAACTAGAATGACTTCTAAAAAATCTAAGGAAGTTACAAAATTTAGATTTTAGATTTTAGCCATATAATATTTAATTACTTTAACTATTTTAGAGTGACAAATTTCGTTGAACTCCTTTAATATTAATCGTACTGGTTTTAGATCGTTTTATTGTATATATAGCCTCTAGTAATATTATTCAAGTAGTTCCTGATTGCTTCGTCACGAGGCAGCCTGTTAAACATACATCCTTGTAAGATGTATTGCATGTAATCAGGTAACCTTAGTTATGTTCCTTCATGTTTATTTTGTTCAGCGGATAGATTGTTCGTATATTTCCACTAGGTTCTGAGAAAGTCGGTGCTGGTATGTCCTACCTCTCGTTAACTACCTATTGAGGCGTGTACCCTCCTAAATATACGTCGACGTAACATACAGTCAAGACTCGCCGGTTGACCATAGCCGAGAATTGATACACCTGAGCATTAGTGATTAACTTTGTGAAAGGGCTATCCTTGTAAGTAGAGGGCAGGAAGAAATTTTCTTGTTTTGTAAGTATACCGTTCTAACTGTGATTTGTGTTACTTGTAGATTTAATGTGTTACTTGTAAATTTAATGTCCCGAGTCTGACTGTACGTCGAACTACCTAAAAGCCCATTTTTTATATAACATATAGATTAGTTGGTTATTTTTTTAACATTACGTTACATTGCTTTTTCGCTTTTTTTTCTTTAGTAGTTTTAAGCACTAGATTATTTTCTTTTAATTTTTTTCTCTTAATTCTGGCTTACTTCCAACAAATTTTAAATAATTTATTACTTTTTCCCAATCTTTTAACTTTTTTCTCTTTCGTTAGCATTATTTTTTTTAAATTTAGTATTATTATTGTTACTGTGTGAGTTGGTGTCTTTGTTTGCTGAGTTTTTGAATGGCGAGGTTGCGTGGTCGCCATCGCAGGGAATAGAGATGGGCGTAAAGGTAGATTTTCTATTGACGGCCAGCCTTCCGAAAGCATCATGCATGTAACTAAAAAATTATAACAGCAACAGGAAAAAAAATAACATTTTTACGATACAGCAAAAACATTTCATCGATGAGCTTCAAAAAAAAATTATTTTATTCTAATATTTGTGCTGCCTTAAATAAAGTATAATCTTTAGTTTAGCTTGAAGCGTACGGTGTGATTGGCCTTGAATCCCTGATTCTTCTACGAGGAACAAGAGTTTTAGTATTTTTAATTTTTTGCTGGAGAAAATGTAATTTTCTTTTTATATATCCTTTTAGGGGTTCCCAGGCGACAGAGGCAGAGAAACCCCGACTCTTGCCATCGTTCTTGTTTAGTCGTGGGATATATCCTTTAGTTAAAAAAGAAAAAAATTCAACATTTGGCACCTTTGCGTGCTCACTCGGAGTACGCGAGCTTCTTCGTATTCTCAGAAAACGGTAATATCATACAAGTTTTCCAACATTTTTAACTATTTTAAATTTTTCAAAAGCGTCTCCTGATTAATAAAATGTTATTTATTTTCCTGTAGCTGTTATAGTTTCTAAGTTACATGCATGATGCTTTCGGGAGGCTGACCTCTATTGACTTTGCCAATGTTCGCGGAATACGTGCTAATTTAGAATCTGTTGAACATCACCTCACTACCTCTTTCCCAAACATTTTAATAATGTTTGAGACCCAGCTAGATAGGGATTCCTCTAATAACCTAAATATTTCTAACTGTAGCATATTACAATTTCCAAGTGAATGATAAGGTCTGAGCTATAAAATAAATAAACCCTGTTATAACACGTTTCGAGAATCATGAATCTCGTAACTTCGATATTTTATAGCTTAAGATATTTCTTCCTACTACTCCTACCATTATCTTGTGTTTGTGCTATTTCTCTACTAATGGAACAGATTTTCCGGTTCTTTTTGAATATCTTACTACTTCTCACGAGACTGTTATTTCTTCCTTTCCAAATTTCAAGGTCTATTTAGGAGACTTCAAATTCAACTTAACCACACTGAGTGATTGGGCTCCTCTCATACTGATACAGGTGGGAAGGGGGCACATTCATGTTCTCTATTATTTTTACATAACTCATCATTTCTTCTAAAATCAAATCATTCACAATTGCTAACTATTATCTCATTTTCATAAAATGAAACTATTTTGAAAAAAATTAAGAACCACTTTAAATATAAACACCCCATTTACAATAGTTAGATAGATAGACTTTAGACTGTAAATCTTTATAATTGTAAAAAAAAGTATATTTTTTTGAGGTTAAAATACCAACTAGATGTAGACAGATAAGAGAACTTGTTCTTCTTTGAATATACCTCCGTCGGGAGAGGTGTCTGAAGTGAACCACCCTTGCACATTATTAACAACCAAATTGCCAATTATGAAAGCGGGGGGTTCGTCGGAGACCCCATACCTCGGATGGAAGGAAATTAGTCCCTATACCATCTTGTTAGTTCCTCTATTATTATCATAGAAGGAAGAGTAGAGACCTGTATCATTCCTGCAAATTCTTTGCTCAGTTATTACCGCTTTTGAGTTATTTTCATTTTAGTTTTGATTATTCATAAAAATAAATGATATAAAGAAAATGGATTAATAGTTGATGATTTTTTATAAATAAATTGTTAATAATAATTTTCGAAATAATTTAAACCCAAATATCTTATTAACTCATAAGTTAAAATTATATTGTCAGTATCATACACTATCAAAATTATATAAAAACAAATTAAAAAAAATAAAATATAAAAAATTAGAAAGGTACTGGAGTCCTATTATAATATAATGTGATATAGGTACTATATACATTATTCTTATTGATATCATATTCCGTTACCATTACTGATTATGAAGATTGTATTGTTAGGATTTAATCATTATATACATGATATATTATAATTTTAAATATTAAAAAAATAAAAAAATATCAAAATTGACCTGAAAGTCGTAAAAAACAAGTAGAAGGTACATATTATTATTATATTATATTTAATTTAATTATTATTATATTATTTTTATAATTTTTAATTATTATATATATATATTATTATATTATAATTATATTTTATAATAGTATATAATATAAACGGTATATGTAGATAAATATATCTCACCTTAATAGTAATATATAATAAGAATGCTATTAGTTTCACCTATTTGATAAATATGGAACAGGGCAGTTTTGAGACAGGGATTTATAGGATATCTAAGTTGTGTGTTAGGTGTTATTTAATGAAAGAGTGGGTGTGTATTAAACATAGTAACTTGTTTTTAAAGTGAGAATGTGTTATTTTATTGATGTAATCGTATATGGATTGTGCGGTAGGAGAGTAAAGTGTATAAATGTTTTTCTGTTATATTTAGGGGAGGGGTATATGTGGAAGAAAGATTAGTATAATATTGCTCATGTAGGTGTAGTGATTAGATTGGGTTTTAGAAAGGTTGTATGAATTTTTTTGTTTGGCAAGTTATTGTTAATAATGTGATTTATTAATGGAAAGGAGAGAGAGGATAGAATAATAATTTTGTAACAAGTTTGATATAAGAGAATATCAATTGGAAATCACATCCCTGTCAAAACTGCCTCCATCTGTCCATACTACATATGCTTTGTAACTAATGCATTCATACAATGTACTGAAACACCCAACAACCCATATAATAATATTTAACACCTGAGACGCACACCCAGTATAACAATCAGTCCCTACACCGCACGTAACACGACAAGAATTCCCAATACAATCCTAACATTGCAAATTTCAGCATAATATTCTCCACATAGGCTAATAAACATATTTGCAATAACATCCTGAGTAATAAATATATAGATAATTCTTATATGAGTAAAAATTATGATACTTCTCACAGACATACAATTATTTAAACACAAGTGTGAAAATTACCACTTGATTATTTTACACTATGAATGGCTATAAATATGTTATTAATGGTCCTGCTAGAAATATATATTCACCCCTAATATAAAACAATATGCATCATACTACCAAACCAACTTAAAATACTTAAAATAAAAATTTCTCTCACACATTATCATATTAAACCATATCTCTTTCACTTAACTTATACTCTAGTCCTCTCCTCCCCCTCCTCTTAACACTATTAGGCAAAAAGTCTAAGCAAACTTAGACGAAAGCTAGTTTTTAACATATGTGATTTTATTATTCGTCCCATTCCAGATGTCATAAATTATAAATACAAAGTGATTTTAACCTTAAAATATTAAAATGATATAATTTAAATTATCATATACTATCCATGTCCCAACTAACTTATCTTATATAAAAAATAAAAAAAAAAAAAAAATTTAATTAATTTATTTTGTTCGTTATATATATATTTATTTTTTAAGTTGTCGATATATATATATATATATATATATTATATATATTTAATATATATATATATATATATATAATATATATATATATATAATATATATAATATCTGTTTATAATTTAATAATTATTAATATATATATATGTATATAATATACTTATCATAATAATATATATATATATTATATATAAAATATATATATATTAATATATTATATATATATATGTGTGGTATGTTTAGTGGTGTAGTGTAAATGTAATAAATCTGAAAAGAGAGCGTGCTTCTAACTAATTTTATAGACTGGATCGATAAGGTGTGCCTAAGCACAGACAAATTCACCGTATACTAATAAATTATTAATTTATATTTAAAACAAACTTTCAAATTATTAAAACTTCTACACCCCTATATCATATATATATATATAATAATATTTATTATATAATCTATATATATATATATATATACCTATATATATATATCCCGATGAATCAACTTAATTTATGACTATAATCTTATCAACACCAAGGGAACAATTATAAATACATAAATATCACGCTAATCAGTCCTCAATGTATGTTATTATATTCATTATGAAATACTTATAATATATATATATATATTAATATATATATATAACGGTTATATATTATCACTACTATTATAATTAATATATATATTATTATATATATATATATATATTAATATTATATATATATAATATATACTATATTATATTAATATAATTAAGTATATATATAATTTATAATTTATATATATATATAATATAATATATATTAATTATTATATTATATAAATATATATATATTATATATATATATATATATTATATATATATATATATATATATTAGAATATATATATATATATTATATATTAATATATAATAATATATATATATATATATATTATATATTATTATTAATATTATATATTTATATATATATATACATATATATATATTAATATATTATTATGTATTTATAATATATAAATAATATTTATTATAATAATTATATAATATATAGATATATATATATATATAATTATATATTATTATATATAATATATTATTAATAATATATATTATAATATATTAAATATTATAATATATATATATATATATATTATATTATATATTAATCATTAAATATAATATTATTATATATATTATATATATTATAATAATATATATTTTATATAATATATTATATAATATATATTTAATATATTCATAATATATATATATATAATATATGTATAAATTAATATATATATATATAATTAATATATATTATATATTATATATATATATATATATATTATTATTATATATAATTAATAATATTATTATATTTATTTATATACATTATATATATTTTATATATATATATATATTAAATATATTATATATTAATATAATATTAATTATAATATAAAATATAATATAATTATAATATTATAATTATTATATATTAATTAAATATAATATATATATATATATATATATAATATATATATTATATTATATATTATATTAATATTATATAAAATATATATATATATATATTTATTATATTATATTAATTATTATATATTATAATTAATGTTTATATATATATATATATATTTATATTATATTATATATATATATTTATATAATATATATATATTATATATATATAATATATATAAATATATATTATTATATATATATATTATTTTATTATATATATATATATATATATATATATTAATTAATATATATATATATATTAATAATATATATATATATAATATTTATGTAATATATTAATATTTAATATATTATATAATTATATAATAATATTAATTATGTATTAATATATATAACTATATAACGACACTATAAATACTAATCATTGTTTTCCAAACAGCTGTATAATATATATATATTTAATATGATAATAATTATCATATATGTATATATATACTTAATTATAAAAAAATCTATAAACGCTTAATTTCATATAATATATACCTATATTATATAATATTTATATATATTAAAATGCCATCTTATGTTCAAGAACAAATCCAAACCTACTATATATTATATATATTATTTTATATACTAATACTAATAATTTATATATATTGATATTAGATCACTCTATTTAGGGCCTTATTAGATCAATACTTATATAATTATGATAAATAGCTATTACTAAGGTGTTTTGCTATTATCTAAAAAATAATATAGGTCATGATTTTGCATCATAATATATAATAGAATATACGAATTTAGTATTCAAAATTTCAAAAAAAAAAATTATTATTATTTATATTTATATTTTTCCTATATAAATCACTCACATATTATAAATATATATATATATATTATATATATATAATACTATATATATTTATATATATATATACCTACGTAAATTATCAATAATATGTTTTCAGTTATTATATCTATTAGGGTATCATTATTTGAGTTTAATATTCAAACTAATCTTCTTACTGAATATTATAAAAACCTATCAAGTACAATGTTTAAGACATAAGTTTCTACTAGTAGATTTAGCTATTTTTTTTATTTATATTTATTTTTATTTATCATTATATTATCCTACTGATTGAGTATTAAAAATTTATTAGACTTTATATTACTTTTAATTTAGGACTATTAATATTATTATCTATCCGTTATTTGGTAACTATAATTCTTTACTTATTAAAATATTATGGAGTTTATATGGTTGAGTGAGATATCGATGACTAGACCTTTAATGACATGCAAGAAAGTGTTATACTGTTAGAGTACTTAAGAAGTGAAAAATTCCAAATTTTGCTCACATATATAATATATATAGCATTATTTTTAGTAATTAGCATTTATATATTTATGAACATATAAGAACAAAATATTTTGCACTTAATTAAATTTAAGGTATATTTAGGCATTTAATTATAATATATATATACTTTAAATTGAAAATAAATTAAAAATTACACAGTTCCTATACCGTGAATAGGATGTATTTAAATGTATAACTTCTTATCATTAACTATATATATATCCCTGTTACAATATGATAAATATAATACTCTTATCAAGAATATGCAGTCCTTAGTGAATCATACACTGGCATAATAAAGCTGGCTTGTATATAGGCCTTAATCCTCATTAGAATTGCCAAATATTTATTACGTTATAAGTATTGAAACTGTACTTAAGTCTCCATATTACTACAAAATATGTAAAGTCATCTTACTAAGCTGAGTGTATATAGATTTTGAGTAAATTATCAATAAAGTTGAGTATAAAACTATTTTATATATTAGTTATATGTTATATAAGATCCATATATAATAAATTATATATATATATATATAATTAATATATATATTAATACTATATATATATTAATATATATATATATATTAATATATATATATATTAATATATTAATATATATATATATATATATATATATATTATATATTAATATATATTATAATATATTTACTATTATATATAATATATTATATAATATATATATATATATATATAATATATATAATACTATTAATATTAATTAATTATATATATATATATTATAATTAATATATTAATATTATTTAATATTATAATATTTATTATAATATATATACATATATATGATATATATATATATATATTATTATATATTATATAATATATTATTATAATTAATATATTATATATATTATTATATTAATATTATAATTATTAATTATTATATAATATATATATACTTAATTATATTAAATTATAATAATATATAATATTAATATATGTTATATTATTATATTATAACATATATATATATATATATTATATATATCCATATATATAATATATAATATATAATACTATTTATATAATTAATTAATATTATATATATATCATATATATATATCTATTATTATTTTATATATATATATATATATTTATTATATATATTAATATATATATGGAAATATTATTTATATATACAATATATAATATAATATTATATATATATAATATAAATTTTATAATATATATAATATAATATAATATATTATATATATATTAATATATATATTAATTAATATATATTATATATATAATATATATATATATTAAATTATATATATATATTAATATATATCATTAATTATATAATATTATAATATATTATTTATAATATTAAGTATAATATATTAATTATATATAATAGTATATTAGAATAGAGGGATTAATACTAGTACTCAGTGTTACCTGGGCCCCCGCTATTAGGAGCTACTGGCTCACCAGTATATAGCCTATAATGAGGTAACACTTATATAATATCTAGTAGAGCCTTTTTATATGAGAGGAGCACACCTATATATATAGTGAGAGTGAGTATAAGATTTTGAGCACCTTAATATACCTTTCTTTAGAGATTGACACTGTCGAGCGTACGATGTGGAGCATAATCTACGTTCATATACGTGTCAACCTCACTATATATGATATATATATATTATCACTACCTTAACCTTACAGGGCTACCCTCACCACATATTATAATTTATTTGAAAAGTTAGATGGTTAATTTTTGAGATCTGAATCTATATTTTGTTAAATATCTATGATGATTTTTAGAGGAGAAACCCTAATTTTATTATTTAGAGAACCCACTATTTTTTCTATTACTTTATTTTATTTTATTATATTATATTTATTTTTTTTTTTTGATGTTAAATTATTAGTTATAGTTATTATTATTTATAAGATAATGTTTAGTAGTTATATATTTTAGTAGTTACATATATAGTTATTCATTTCATTAGTACATACTATTTATTTAATTAGTGAGTGTTCAACATCATTGTTATATGTATTATTTTTTATCATTAGAGCACGGTATCCGATAATATTTTGTTGTATATAAAGCGTTATTTTGAGTTAATTATTATTCCATCCTAGTCGTGATATGATATTATATAGACGATATATATCTATCGTCGCATTTATCTGTACCTGGAGGTTGTAATATATAACGGAAAATATCAATCTAGTCCACGCCATCGTCGCGAGTTTTGTCTTATTGAGTGTACGATTTACGAGTGGTTGTGCACCGACGTGAGCGTAAGTTCGCACATCGGTTCTTAGTGAAGCGAGTCTATAATTCGTATGCAAAGAACCACGCGCAAAGCAAAGAACAAAGGTAGAGTGCATAAGGATAGGATGGTACTAAGTGTGCAAAGTAGAGTGGTATAGGTTTTTGTACAATACTTCTATACTGTTTTTTTATTATTTATTATTTTATTTTTTATTAAGACATTTTATGTAAATCTTATACTACACGGTAGATATATATACAGGAGTTTTTTTATCCGGTTTAGTATATAATGAGTTCTACGTTTCTTTGAGCGTTAAGATAAGAGATCCTAAGTCGTTTAACTTCCTCGTGTCTTTAAATAGTATCTTTTCTATTTTCTTAAGATGAGCTGTATCCAGTTAATTGTATTTATTGAGTTATTCTAAATGTTAATACTGTTACACCTCGAAAATTGAATGATTATACGCTTCATTCACAACAGTGTTTAAATTAGAATTTTTATTTGGTCACTATATAATTTTAATTCTCACGGTTTTTGAATGTTAATCTATTTACTTTACTTTTATATACTCGTTATAGAATTTGTTGAGGGGTTGAGCAAGAGAGCGTATAGTGTTTTTTTTAAGCTTTAAAGATTTTATATATCATTATATTTTAACATAATTAACTTAGTAAAATATAATAAATTTAGAGTATTATATTATTTAACGTGTTATATTATATATTTATAGGTTTTAGATGTTGTAGAATAATTATAACTATCTGATTTTCACGTTCTGTTTGTTTGATTTTTATTTGTGTCTGTTTGTTTTGTCTGTTTGTTTGTGGTTTATTTGAGTATGTTGCAATGCAAAGATGGCAGATTATAGCACCTGGCTCGAGAGGCTTATACCTATCTATATATATAGACTTTATTGCCTAACATCCCGATTATATAGGCTTTGGCATTATAACTATATATAGTTGCATTACTACAGGTGAAAATAACCACTCTATCTTATAAATACTCTAAGCCCTCTTACGTCTTATTGGGCTCACTAGTCTGAGAGCGACACGATTTAGGCTAGGTAAGGTCAGTGCCCTCTTAATTACTTCGTTAATAATATTGTAACAGCGAAATATTAGGTTTCATACCTATATCATAATTACTCCGTCTAGGAACCGGGAGGGAGTACACTTGCGTACATGTATGTTAAAACGACTATATAATACACTTCCTTGTAACAGCCTATCAGCATTACTCCAGAAGAAAGCATTTTTTCGATATCTTTCACTCATATCACTTCAGATAGCTTAATGATATGGGCGTAATACTTTCTTCCTTCATAACTAATATCTATAATAAATCTTTATGTATGCCACGTTTCTGCGACTAGATTCCGAGTTTTTTCTAATCAGCACAATATATAATTACACCGCATGCCCTTATTCAATCCTCCCAAATAACTATTCATCCTTTTTGAGAATATAAACACCATTACTTACTTCTCACGAGACTGTTACATCTTCTCATCCAAATACTGCGAGCAGCGCTTCTCGCTATTTATAAGTGTGGAAATTATCGAATACTAACTAAAACTGTTACCAAATACACTTCGTCCAAGTAAATTATTAAATAACTACACATATCATATCCTGTATATGATCAGATTGGAGTTTGAAGTTGAAATAGTGTAACCAGTAAAAATTCACCAAATATTAGCATACTTCTATCAGAATCTGGAGCAACTAATTTAATATGTAAACCATATTCTACACACTACATTCTGGTCGATCCCACCACACGAAATTTATCTTGAACACACTTGAACATATGATTTCAAATTCGCACATTAGTTCCCTTTCTCTTCTAATAGAGTAAAGGGCGCAACGCCTTATTCAATCCTATTAGGATAAATACGAACCATCTTATTTATCATAATCCTTATAAACTTACGTCCTTTTCACACTATTTAATATCTTTCATCATCTTCAAAATACGATCTTCTACCCTGCCCTGTATTATAATACTATCACGCGTTTTTAATCTTTAGTAACACATTATGATTACGGTGTACCGATTTGGGAGGGCCTTGCGTTTGCATTAGTCTAATATTCAGTCATTATAAAATATTATATATATATAGGATAGTGACTGGCTTATTTGTCATCATGTAGACTGCTTATACAATCTTCTGCTCAGATAAGGTGGGAGCTGTTATCATTGATGGGATTGATGATGGGATAAGCAGGTTTATTCCTTCTTCGACTAAATCTTTTTCTATCTCTCATCATTAAATCCATGGTTTCGTATATATCGTGAGCTTGTATTCTTATATGGGCCATCCCGGTAGAGACAGATGTCATTATATCGAGGGAGTTGGAAAATTCATCGTTAATCTCTTACTAATCTACTCTCTTGAGCTAATTTTCATTCCTGGTAGAAATCGTTAGCAAGGATATACTTACTTTCGACGAGCAAAGCAGGGCTTACATCATAAACGTAAAAGTGCGCTAACCTCCATTTGGATTTATTTCACCTACTAGACAAATCTTTATCTGGGCCATCTTTTGCCTGGCAAAAAACATCTCTCAATCATTACGAAAATTGGTCTACGAATATATATCAGGTTCTTTTCTCTCCTCTAATATTCTGCTATTCTGTCTGTATTTGTATGTATTATGGTTGGTTTAAATCTCCGCAATTCTTGATACGAGACTAGCATAGTACTACATTTAGTGACCGGTCTATAGTTTAATTTTCATCATAACTTCATACAACACCTGTGTAAAAAGAATTCTGGCTATGTCACACACACTTACACTACCATTCGTCATTTCATTCTCAAGGTGACATTCCTTAATGCCCTATATATTATGCCTGTGTATTTTACATTACTAAATTCAGGGTAGCATGTGGTCACTCTCTTGAATATGAGCATATACGTAATTTCTGTCTAGTCACAATTTTCAAATGGCATCCCTAACCGATTTCCGACCGACAGCATAGACAATTACCTGTCCAGAATAAGTCAATAGATTTATTTGTAGGTGAGTTTGATCGTTCGCTCCGGCTATCGCCCTGCCGCGCTAGCTGCGTCAAATTAAACACTTAGCACATAGTTGCGCCGTGCGTGTTGTCTCGATAATTGTCTCAAATAAAACATAACAATCTAGACATCATTACTCAAATACAGAACTGTTTGGATTGAAGCTACGGCGGAGCGAGATGCGGACTATTTGACTTAACGAGGAGCAACACTAATACTTAGCACGAGAGTAAATAACAATAAAGGAAATTGTCTCTGTCTTCTAGTGGAGATAAACTACTCTAACTATCGCCCTATTGACGATTGCTTCGTCTTGTGCTTAACACTAGCTGTTACTAAGTTCAACTTGCTATATAAATATGACTCTTTTAGCTCAAACTCTTAACATTCGTAAACGTCAATGGAGCACACAGTTTTTGCGTTCCAGAGTAGGATTATGCTATTTAACACACGCACACACTCATTTCAACTTCTTTACCTATATATTTCGCCCTAGTAATCAAGTGACTTTCTACGTCTGATCATTATCGAAGGTTCTATATACTATGTGAGCCAGTTAAATATATCATTCCTATTATTACTTATAACTATTGAGTTTATGGTTTTACCGCCGCTTTAATGGAACTTAACGGTGGAGAGACTTGCGTAGGTGGCAGCTTTAGTAACATATTCCAATAAGCCATTATTGAACCTTAGGGATGATCGGCACGTGTTACTTAAACTCTAGAGCTTATATATATACTCCTAAGCTCCCCTCCTCATTATTGGGTTTCCCTTGACCTTTATCTTCTTTTGCTTTACCCCAAATATATGTTAATGAAGCATTTGTTTGCCAAATCGATTCAAATACAAGCTGTTGGTTGATTAAGGCGACTTCTTTACTCATATCCTTTTCTGTCAATTAAAGTGGTTATGTATTTCCTTATTACAAGGTTCTGTCCTTATCTATCTCTATCTTTATTCTCTAACTTTTCATTTAAAATCTTCTCACTTTTTCGAAACCATAGCTGCATCTCGACTTAAACTTTCTCATTCTATTATTTTAAACTCATATTCAATATCTGCTTTACACCATATTTTATTACTTCTAAAAGTTGGCTTCCTCTTCAGTCAGTAATTAATTTTTCACGAGATTGTTATAGTTTCTCGCGCTGATAGGAGAGTATATGTTAGCGGAGGGAGTGGAGGAGTCGGTCCAAACTTGTGAAATTTACGATAGCTCTCTCAAGTGAGAGAGTAGCATCATCACACACTATGCTATGCCAGAACTCGACGTGCACCTCTTTCTTAAGACACCTTCTATACTTTTCGACACGATGACTGCACCTCCATCCTTTTCAAGCTCCTCTCGTCCTCTCATTTTTACTCTTTAAACATCTTCTATGAGCCTTAGAGCACTTTAGAACCCTCATAAAATACTAATGAGAATAAGTGTCTTGCGTAACACCTCACACATATCAACAATCGGTATTGCCTAAGGGTCGGCTCGTCACGATAGGAGAGCTGTGGAGCGGTTGTTAGATACACTTACGCAGAGAACGTTTTTGCTTCTATCACAAGTGTTACTTCCAGGTTATAACACACTTCAGCCTACCGTTAATAAATCCGAGCTTACGCTTCCATGTTATTTCGTAAGTCACTACGCCTGCTACACTACGTGAGGGAGTGAGCGACATCAGGTTATCTCACACCGAGCACTCTTTATAGTGATAGCCGAGCGTATCACCGAGTGCACAAAAGGCAAAACCGCACCATTACTCACAACTGCATACGTCTATGATTGCTTTTCTTAGTCTACACTTTGTACACACCCGCTAATTTATTGATGCACGTGCGGCGCTCACGAATACTTGCTATGTCAGACACTGTCACTTAATCACACTCACATCATTCATATCACGAGCCCTAACCTGTACAAGCAGGCACCAAGCTAAGCACTCCGAGCGCACAAAACCATTATCACACTACCAGACCATGTGCACTGCCAATCCACAAATCTAATTATCCTTATAAGACAACTTGATCACATGTCACTAGACAGCTAGCTACACCACTACGCGCGCGCTGACTTGTGCCTCAATGCAGCAATACTAGTACTATTATGTGTAACTTGAGATTTAACTCACCACACCAGCCCAAGACTAGTTCGCTAGCGAGTCGTCCTCTCCACTTACTAATCTTTACTGCACCCTCACCCACAGTCCCACTTTCATCCTGTTCTAGCACGTGAATTTCATCACTTCTCAACCTTATCTCTCGTGCTATCTAACCGATCAAATATTTTTAGAATCTCTCTCGACTTCTCTAACTTAGCCTCGCATGTCTTGCCTGTCTCACTATACTGCAGTTAGATTTGGGGTTTTAGAGTTCTTGATGTAGCTACAGTTTTTTATGTTTGATTTTATTTGAATAGCGACTCTTCAGCTTCGAACGCTCTCCATCAACCTCTGCATCAGTTAAGCTGGCTTTGGCCCGTTTGAGCGCGTTGTGAATGTTGCATATTAACCAGTATTAAATTATATATATAAACATTTATTTTTTTCTTTTGATTTTTTTTATAAAGTAATTACAGCTTCTTTTTCTATAAGCTTTTGTAAAAGTATAGTTTTAAAAAAATTGTTATGTAAGTATTAATGAAAAATTCACCATTCTTTATAATTAAATATCATCGTTGATATATTTTTAATAATAAATGATTCTAATAAACTATTTTTTATTTAAACTATACATTAGAATATCTTTACTAATACTTATATAAAATATTATGCAGTATAACATTACAGTAAAAATCAATAGAGGGTGTTTAATATAACAAAATACAACCATAATGAGGGGCTTAGTAATGGCAATTATAATATGAGATTATTTATAATAAAAATACTGAAGACGAATCTGAACGCATATGATCTACGTCACTATCATAAAATTTCATTAATGTCTAAATCAATAACACAAATGCCTTTATTTTTATCACAAACAATACATTGCTTTATATTCTGAATTATATAAGTTTAAAGCCTTAACATTGTAAAATGTTATTTTAAGTTATATATTTACATGATACACTTTAAGTAATGTAAATCAGTATAATAATCAATAGAAGGAGTGTATATCTAACTCACACTCACCCAAAGTAGTCATTAGTATTAATGATATACTCACTTTATTATGTTATTATTTAACTGTGATTATACTATAGAGAGTAATTTTAATAAACTCAGTTTAACTTGAGAGCTTATATATATATATATTAACCTCATTATAATGTATTTTATACTTATGTATTATATTATAATATAACTCATATAATATTTTATAATATTAACATTAATAGTTAACCTTAAAAGAACGTACTAGTAACAGTAAAATATATTAACATATATAGGAGAAACCTCGCTACCTGCATTCTATATAAAGGTTAATAAAGTTAATTAGCTTTTGTTTATTTAAATACTATGCTTTATTACTGAGTTTTATACTCATTGTTTATTATATATAAATAACTGCTTATAAATACTCATGTTATTATATATATATAACTGCTTTATCAATTCAATATTATTATCACACTATTCATAATTATCAAAATCGGTGATTAAATATCTATTAGTTTTATATATATATTATATATAATATATTACATAATATAATATAGGTAATATCATATATAATATATATATATTATTATTACTAGTATATATTATAATATAATTATTATAATATATATATTATATATATTAATTATTAATATATATATATATTATATATATATATAATATATAATATAATTAATATAATATATATATATATATTATATATATTAATACGTATTATATATATATTATTAATATAATATAATATATATATATATATAGTATAATATATATACCTATATATATATATATACGAGATAACATCAATAAATAAAACTAAACGACTTATATATTAATATATCTTAAACTATTGTAATATATAGTAATCTTTGACTCAGGATTATATGAAATATATTTTGTCATAACAATCCATATTAATATTTATAATATATAATATATATATATATTTATATATATATATATATTAATATATATATAATATAATACTAATAATTATTTAATAAAGAAATTCAAGTGGTTTTTACACGTTTTAGTAGTACAAAGTATAAATTTGTATCGTAATAGTAATAAATATACTATAGATTTCATAAATATGGTACGTCTAAATTAAATATACAAAAAACGTGTCTAGTATAATAACTAATCATTTATTCATGATATTGGAAGATGTTACTATGATAAACCTGATATAATCAGTAAACCGTTATAGTCATTCATAGTATTATAAGAAGTAGTACGAAATATTAAGGTGAATTAGTTAGTAATATAAGTAACTAGTGTGTTACTACTTAAATATATGATAAATAATGCAATGATATCTAGATAGCTATGATGATTAAGAACGAAGACAGAATGTATTTAGTCTACACCCATGCAAAAGGGTAAGTGATGTATAAAATATATATTTAATATATTTATATTATATTATTATTATATATATATATTATATATAATTATATACTATATTATTAAATCTGATTATACATTATATATATAATATATATATTATTACTAATATATAATAGTATATTATAATATAATATATTAATATTATATATAATTATATTAATATATAATATAATATCTATATTATATTATTATATAATATATATATATATATATATATATAATATAATATATATATATATATATATTAACTATATTATAATATAATATTAATTAATAATATATTAATATTTAATATATATATTAATATATTATATATATATAATATAGTATATTATATATATTTACATCTATTTTATTTTTACAGCGTATAAGTAATAGACTTATAGTGAGTGATACCTAGAGAACGATAATGCTCATCCTATTATCCTGTACTACCAGTGAATATATAACATGATGGATAGGAGAAATGTCTTCATTGATATTATATATCTTTAAAATATATATGAAGCGGATGTATAGTATATATATATAGAATGTATATGTATGTACGAACTTCTACTTTTAGAAGGCGGAAGATAGAAATAGATTATGTGAACTTATTTATATATTCATTATAATTATCCTCAAACCCACTGATTGAATAATTATTAAATAGTGTAAATTACTCCAGTACTACCTTAGATTGAGTTTACTATATTAATATTATATTCATTATAAGCGTTATATTATATATTATCCATTAAAGTAACGCTAAAACTTACATATAAGATTATTTTATTAATATATTAATTAATAAAATATAATATTATATATATAATATATTATAATATATATAATATTATATATTATTTATATATATATATATTATATATAATATATTATATATACTATATATATATAATATATATATATAAATATATATAAATATTATATATATATATATATTATATATATATTATAATATATATATATATATACTATATTATTATATATATATTATATTATATATATATATATATACTTATAAATGCTATTTTCATAACTAGTATGTGTATTATAAATATTTATAATATTAATAGGTAACTATTATATATATTTAATATATTATATATATTATATAAAATATATATATATTATATATATATATATATATATTATTATATATGAGAACTAATCATGTAAATACCTCATATATATATATATATATTATATATATATACTATAGTATACTACTTGTTTATCTACAATAAAAGTCGGTAAGAGGTGGCCGAGGAGTGCTCAATTTTAAGGTTCCTAGTATATATTAATGATAAAAGCTGAGTTGGTCTGTAAGCTTATGTGAAACGTCGCAATACGTCGCAAATTCAGTATACACTATAAAACACTTAGAGAGGGTAACCTAAATAATACTTTACCAAATACACCTGAATAGATCACTACCTACACTACTATTATATATCCCTATTATCTGACACGAATATTACCCACTTACTCAGTGAATCTATCACGTAGTAAGTTATTATACATATTGTCAACATAATTATTCTATAAAAACTTTCGCCCCTTGTACCCTCGGTGGCCCACCTGCAGATGTGTGTAATCTCTTGAGAGAGAGAGTAATGTACTATTCTGAAAAGGGTTAGTATGAGCGAGCGCTTTTTCACAGGATTCGTTATACGTTGGATTTATTCTTACTGTGCGAACTTCTGTCTCCTGAATTCCCGTTCTAAGTTTGCGCACGAGTCGATGTTTGTAATTAGAGGCTTCCTTTGGGATATTCCTCTTGCAGTCCTTCCAGTTAAATCTCAAAGTTTCTTCACCTGTTAAGGTTTTGACAGAAATAGACACAATGATAAGATAATATATCTTAACGGGCGTCTTACTTCCTGTAAACCTAAACTCTTAATCACACTCATCTAAACACACCTCTCACTCACACTAGCGAGCGGAGAGAGCTATCCAAGATCACTCGAAGAGCGCGCCAACAAAAAATGTACATCCGCGCACATATTCAATCTATATAATATAAATGAAGCCCCCACCCACTTATCTGAACGAACTATCCGCAATTCGGAATCTTACTCGGCGAAGTTTACATACTTTTTCTTAATATTATATCATTTCTAATACCTATTTTATTTACTGCGCTTTACTTGTAAACTTGCTATAAATATTATTACAAATTTCTTAAAATTACTCCAAAATAATTTTACAATATTAAATATTATTGCAAAAGAATCAAATATTTCTCTGAAATTTAAATATTGCATACACAATAACTAAAAATAATATGATTAATAAATTTAATATCAGCATAAAATACTCTCTATATATCAGTTATATAAAATATGGATATAAACTAAATACTAAACGCACTAATTTGAGAGAAATATGCAGATCGCAACATCTTTAATTCACATTTTATTGTTTCCACACCAAGCGAATGAATGATATAAGCATACGGATAAACCATTTGTACATATAGTGCTAGAATTCTATCTGTGACTCAAAGTAGATCGAATTCGCGCTCTTCTTGAGTAATAAAGGAAGAAACTGGATTCTGTGGACTGATCTTGCTTTGGCTTGCGCATTGCTTCTGACCACAGAGTGTGCACTTCTGGTCTGCTCAGTCAGTTTCGAGCGTACCAATGTATCGTTCATGACTGTTCGTCTTATGCAAGGCGGAGCGCGAAGAGCATTCATTGATATGCGTTTGCTTCCGCAACATTGCGCAGCACATTCTAGCTTATTACCCGACAATTGCTATTATAATCGAATCTTGACGTACGTTATCTGTATGTGCGCGAGAGTGTACCACGCGAGTAATGTCTCAGCCCTGTAGAGTCGGTCTCTCATGCGTAATGATTGCTTAAATGTACAAGAGATAAGGACTCGATCCGCTTCCGTGAGGATACTCAAAGAATGGCTATCTGTGCGCTTCGTCACACTATATAATCCTAAACAACACCATTTATATCTTTAGTCGCCTTTTTAACTCTTCGGAACCCAAGTAGTAACTTCCATTGCAGAGCGCACCACTACTACAATGTTATCAGTTTATATCCCCAGGTTCTTCGACGTCTACTAGCGTATTGAGGGCTGTGTCGAGTCCACCTCTGTCATGACCTGGACCATTTTCCGGAATTATCAAACACGCGTTTTAACTTCATTATTATTTTTCTTCAGTGCGCTCGCTCTTTGTATTCGGACTGTTCACATATGTATTTGTCGTCTGTTATTCCTGATGTTGATCTACCAGTTTCCTTGGATGTTTAATTACTATTCGGGAATAGTTCGACAACTTCCTCGAACCGTTACAGTCGAGGTCATGGTTCGCATCCCTTTTTGCTTCTACGTTGTATTGATGTGCACTATGGGATGCTAAATGGCTCACCAATAGTACGTCAATATCGGAGAAGTACCTCAAGAGCACAATAGCTTTATTTACTCTGCCTACAGAGAGTGATGCCGAAGTCGGTATGGCGCTATCAATGTATATGATTTCTTGAGCGTAATAATGCCTCTCTGAAGTCGAAACTTAGTTCTAGCTGAGGAGCAAATATACGACCACTTCTTCGCCATTTTATCTGTTCATGCGGTCGAGCAGTGAAGATCTTGCCTTACAAGTACCCCAAGCTATCTGGATGAATTTCAATTGTAGAATGTTCAGAGTATGTTCACAATCCGGAGGGTAATGGGCCCATTGCCCCTTCCTCGGTAATACCGCTACTCTTTTATTCACGCGATGTCGCGTAAAATGTACCCGCTTACATCGGATACACTAATATTGACCGAGCGAGTGATACAACCTTTCAAAATCGGCATGTTGTCTCCTTTGGTTACGCATTCTTACACAAGGTAATGAACGTGCGCAAATATAGGCGGATTATCTTAAACGATCTGAGAGACCTAAGATCGTTATGACGATGGTGGTTGTCAAGGGTTATCTATTTATAGGCTGCCTTCTGATTAGAGTTTATCACTTCTTCATTTCCCTCCATTTCTTGAGTATCTCGCATGTAATCGACATCCGCCTCAATCGACCCGGCAGATGCGCGGCGCGCCGCCTGACGAGGAACTCGGCCAATGCCCCTCTCGATCGCGGCGGCGCTCGTCCGGCGCCTCCACCACAGAGTTAAAAATTTTATATACGAACTCGGCGTTTCATCTCCCACTCCATTCCTGTCTTGGGTCTTTTCTCTCCTCATAAAGAAACTATTATTTTATTAACATTATAACTATATAATGAAAAAGGGGTATAAACGACTTATCAGAATCATCGCGCGCGGCCACAGGTCGGGGCGCGTTATGTGCGGCGCGCTATCCTCGGATTACATTTGAGAGTTAGACAGCGTTTACCCTAACAGTGGATACTCTGGCGTATCTAGAGTTACGTATTTTGTCTCGCTCGAGAATTTGTCGATATAGAGGTAACGCATACACTCACATTCTTCCAGCTGTTACGCTGTAAGTTGATGCGGCGTCACTGTATTTGGGCCTTTATGTGTATACACCTCGGTCTGCTTCAAATAAGATCTACACCATAGCGCTAAGTGTTTTCGCATACAGCCCATTGATAATCTCTACAAAAAATAGCTTGTTAATATAACTTTAGGCGGCACGCGCGTCATCGCGAGGAATATACTCTTACAAATAGGGACCTATACCTCTCTCCTGTTTAATGAAGCTTTGCCACACCACTCAGTGAATAACGTCCGATTCTAGTTCTACCCCGAGAAAAAGGTTATACCTCCATTATCCATATTTAATTCTATCCAGGTATGTTATCTCTTCTCTCGGGCGAGGATATTCTGAGCACTCAACGCGGGATAGCTCTAGGCGAGCGTATGCCTCGCGATTTAGTTCTAATGGTCCTTTCTATATTGCCTATGAAACTTTTGTCGCCGGGTACCCACGCTCATTCTCTTGGTGAGGTAGTACTTCTATATCAGTCCGAGCCTCTCTATTTAAGAGTAGTGTTAATGCTTTCAGCATCATCTAGATCCGAGTCTGAGGATATAGTTACTAGATCTAATTTATCTCAAGGCCAGCGTCGCAGGTTAGGAAACCGCACTGAGATACTAACTCACGGTGCCGCAAGGACAATGCTTTCATATACCTTTGTGCAGTATAAAATGTAACGCGATTGTGGTAGTAGGAGCAATGAGGAGCCTGTACACAAACAGCTTCAACGGATAGCACTCCTCTTATATCATTTCCTTACTCGCGCGTTAAAAGATGGTGAGGAAGCTTCTCGTGTCGACCACTTATGTGCCTGCGTTTATATTCTGATTAACTTTATCCGAGGCAGGTGGATCAATTTGTATGTTGCCTCTTCTCTAATTTGCAGTACAAGACCGCCTCACAGATTTGTCAAATATACGCACGCTTCCCAGTTCTTCATAATGAGGCATCGTACAGTATTCTGCAGTTCCTTTCTCTCGATCTTATATTTCCTGACCATCTCATGCTTATTCCGCTCGTCTCAGGCTCTACAACTTTCGCCTCCGAGCGGGCCTCAGCAGCTCTTTCTGTCCACTGAGCTACTAACCAAAATGCTCCGAGGCGCGACTGCTATTTGCACTTCAATCCACTATGTTCCTGAGCATAGACTTGATGCAACAGCCAGGCTCATATATGTCCCATAATCCGTAATTAGATTATAAGTATTTTCATAATAGAGTTCTATGACAAACACGGTCGCAATAATAAATCACAGCCTAGAGAATGTTCTATAACAAGTGTGAACACAGAACAATATCGCTATATTTGCGCTTCTTCCAAATACATTCGAGAGTGTATAAATCACTAAGTTCCTACTTCCGCCTAGCACTAAGGGAACAGCGTATACCCATTCACTTCATATTATTAATGTGCACATCGAAAAACATCCTTTCCACTCACTCTTAGTATACAGTCATCGGTGGTCCCCGCACTCGTAAGGCGAGATGTAGTGGGATACGCGAGATCGTTCTTAGAAAGATACGTTGAGTAGGGATTGGTTGATCATGCCGTATATTTCTCCAGGTGAGTCGTACTGGTACTTTTTTGTCTCTTATGTCTGGGCGGAACACTATCCTCGGATATCCTGCGCGCGCGAAGCCTCGAGGAAAGTTGTGCAGAAAGTCTGATGTAGTAATAGTAGTGCTTTCTTATATCTTTCCTCTACATGCGAGTTCTTCTATATGTTAAAATCGATAAGTTGCTATCCGGACGGGAGTACTCTCTCGACAGACACAGTGAACTTGATAAAATAAGCTATTTCCATAACCGAATTTGGTATTATGCACATCCTCAACCAGAAACTATGTAATGTATAATTGACAAGTGCAATAGGTGGCCTCCAGATATGAAGACGCCGGCGAACAGAAGAATGAACCTTCTAATTAACATTCACATATACTATAAGTCACTCTGCAGAATCTTTAGTACCATTTGTACACTATATATCTCTATTAATGCGATGAAATGAGTAAAACTGGCTGATACATAAATATTAATTATTACACAGAAGTTTCTGTAAAAACCTCAATGCAACACATATCATTTTAATTACAAATATTACATATTATTACCAAAGATCTCGTGTAAAGATGATTGAACAGAGAATATACAGATTTACACATCCTAATAACAATAAATTCGTCTTACAGCAAACTGCTTGCCCGGCCTGACCGTAAAACTCACATTGACTAAATACTCTTTTCTTTATAAAAATGTACAAAAAATAACTACTTAAACTAATTACAGACACACTGCACAGATCCTCATCTAAGTATGAGTATAATATCCACGCAGGAAAACACACAAAAAAATTTTTCACACCCCTTATTGACAAAGAGCCATATTCAAATTCCACACAGATTTCGAACATATAAGGTTATAAGCTTTTATAACTATTAACATTTTTTCGGGTATAATTGATAAATCTTGTATATGTTTTTGATTATTAAAAAAACTTATTACATTTGATGAGATGTTTTATATACGTATAAATATCAGGTACTGAGCTTTCTAAAGGTATTCTTTTATCACTTATTATACTATAGTTATTTCTATTATACCTTATGAGAATATAAATTTACAAGGGTGAATACATTTACGGAGAGCTAAGTAGAGAGAAGTAGTCTTTATATTATAAATAGACTACATACGTCATGTCTCACCACTAATAGGAAAAGTAGCTGTATTTTATTGAATCGTTGGTTATAACCTATATATATATAATATAATATATACTATATAAAATAAATTGAAACCCGCCCCAATTTAAGTTTAATCAGTTTTTTTAGAAATCATAATATAAACGTACATTACTTAGCGTTTAGTATACGTTATATATTATAATATTCTCTATTCTCAGTTATATATATACATAATACGTTTATCGATAGAATAATTTCAGTATATAGGGATATTATCTATCCTTATTAAAGGATCATAAAGTTTGAATTTGAGTAGCTATACTATTGAAATATGCTCTTACCTTTTAAATTCAGTCTGCATTATCTGAGTTCATGGGTATATAATAATTATAAAATTTATTAGTACCCTCTTCTATATTAAGCACATGAATAAGAATTAACATTCTCCTAGCCCTATATTAAAGGACGTACACACTGTTATAAGAGATCTCTAAAAATAAAAATACTATCCGTATTATGAACTAGTATATAGTATATAAATGGCTTATCGTTCATGGAGATGATATAAGGGATATCATACTGAGAATACGATTCTCAAAGCAAGGATATAAATATGGTATTAGCGAGTAAGTATAATTATTATAATATCAAAATACAGGTACCTTAAATGACCCTAGAGATACGTTAATGGAATTCCTAGCTTGAGATAGATTCGTAATAATTATGCCCTTTGACACATTATTTAATTATAGAATGTACAATATATATATATATTATATACTCTTATCTTTTACTCTGAGTCAACATTACATAAATCAGTTAATGGAACAAATATCAGATATAGAACTTGAATATTAACGGCCGCTACACCCTCCTCTATATAACTATGGTACATATATTATATATATAATTATAGTATATATATTATACCTCATTGAAGAAGATATGTCTTATATAATACTTACTCACTTCTAATCGGTAAATGTGTTATATATGGTCACATTGGCCATCAAGCATGCAAGGAAGGCTTAGAATAAAAACTCTATATGAGCTAGTATGTCTATTATAGTCTTTATAGAATAGGTATCATAATATTAGTAAGTAACCATTATAGTAGGACATAGAATTACGCATTATCAAGTTCTAACTAAGGGAGTAATAGAAGTAATTAAGAATTGGGAGATAATTGAGCGAATTGAGGAATATAAAAATTGATATATATAAATAGAGTGTGAGGTTCACCTGCATTGTAAACAACTCATATCGAATTGAAAAACTACTGAAACAGATGAATAAGCTAAAGGTCAGATTTATACTGAGAGTATATGCAATCAATTGGAAATGAACTTGCAAATTGTCAGTTAAAACTATAGTAGGATTATGTGAGGTGAGAAGCCTTATGTTAATGGTGGTACCTAGTCTAAACAGAACCTTATCCGTTCATATTATACTTTTAACCCACCGACAGAGGTGTTCAATTTTAGAGAGTACCTAGTAACTTATTCTTAACCTATATATATCATTAGAGTAATATCCTGTTTGTTCACACACGCGCTCTCTCACACTCTCGCGCCAGTAAAAAAACAAAACCCTTTCCAGCCAGCTGTAACCCACGACACTCCGTAGGTAGGATCTGCCCTTCTGAGTCGAGTATCAATCACGAATTATCGTATCGACTCAATCCGATAACAAGTAAAATCAGATATCTGAGAGAGGTTCCAGACACCTCTTATATTATCAGAGGAGCGATACTCCATATCTGAGGATAAACACTAGACAGCTACCTTTCGGGGAGAACTATTCGGAACATACATTGTCTCTGTGAAACTGTGAGTCTAATATTAGAGAATAGGGAAAAAATATCGATCACAAATCTATAAAAACTATATCTCACACCAAGACTCACGCAAATATGGCATAACAATGGGACAAGAGAGAATAAATTTATTTCTCATTGCGATTTTGCGCACGAGAGTCACATGATCTTTATAGTTAGTGGAATAATCGGAGGAGGACAAATAATTATTAAGACAAATGAAGACTATATTGTTAAATCGGAGAGATAAGTACACAACCGGTAAAACGGCCTATTATTGTTTAGAGAGAGAGAACCATTTTATACGGTTACTCGCGTCACAAATTAAAATAGACTTTTCTGATGCTAGAGATATTCTCAGTATGTTAGTTTTTGAGACTAAAGAATAACCCCCAAGGGTATTATCTCACGACAGCGGTGAGAGAGAGATGCGTGCAGGAGTTGACGGGGGTCTCTCGGCCTATTCAGAGGAGAAAAGACGGGGTAGTACTACCACATTGAATCCATCATGGAAATTTTACACCCCCCTCCGGGTGTAGCGAGATCCCTTCGGAACTGACCGACTCCTTTTGGTATTTGGCTCTAGGAATATCGGTGTCGCGGGGTTCCTCCGTCTCTCGAATACCACCCTTCTCACTTGAAACGGGATAAGTACTGGAGAGAGAGCGTCCTCCCCCTGTGTTCCCTCGTGCGGGGTCGAATGCGCGCCCCTACACCAGATGCGCATAACCGTGTACCATAATTAACAAAGTAAAAACTTATGAGTAGTATACTATGTCCGCAACGAGACCATGCTCTGAGCTCCCTCCCCTAAATATACATAGCAAATATATCTGTGCACTATGTAATTTTTTATATTTCTTAAGGACAGTGAACAACAAAATTTAGCAAGGATTTGCGCGAGAGAGAGAGATGTAGGTTTGTCATTTTCCTACTAGATACTCTTGTTAGCATCCAGTTTTTGAGATAATAATTGAGTATATAGTTTTATATTCCTGGATTATTATTTTTTTTAAGCGATTATTTTATACTGCCGTACAACTAAATATATAACTTTTTAATACTCTAGCGATATTACAACAATGTATCTCCTTCCACATGTATGTCAATTGTATAGTTGTTGGTTGAGATGTAAAGACATACATTGTAGTTCTCAGACTGTATTCTCTCTCTAGAGGCTTGAAGACCATCCGGAGTATTGAGACAGTCAGTACTATTCGCACTACATATGAATGATTTATCGAGTACTCAATAGGGTACTTGGATGAGTATACACTTATAATGAAATAGAAAGAGCTAGATTTATACATTATAAGAGGATTATTATGAATAATAAATCATTTAGTATAATAGTACGGATGATTATAAATATACTTATATTATACTTGATAATGATCACAACTATCTATAAGTACCTTCACTAATAAATAACATAGCAAATAGGCAACTATGTTTTATAGCGTTGCATTACCATATTTACCAATACTTATATTTATAAAGCTAGGAGAGCTCTCATCGAATATTAATGTCCACATTTAGGTATTTTAGCAAGGTAAACTATTAAATGGTGATCGAATTCTTCGGTTTACAGAATAGTTTTACATGTTTATCACGTCGACTGTACCAGGGTGCGAATGTCAAGAGCAGTCACTCGTACTTTATCTGAGATGCAATAAATTTATTATTAAATATTATATAATATGAAAAAAAAAATATTGGATTGTTGCATTTTAAATATTCAATATTAAAATTAAATTGAAAAACGCATGCAATTTGTAAACTTTAGGAGAAAAGTTTTGTATAGGAAATTCGTTTCCAATATCATCTATATGCTCACCCGTATAGAGCGACAGTCACAGCTAACTCTAATAAGACTTTGAGAAAAACTAAGTACGAGACTAGATTTCCTTTTATAAAGAAAAAATAATCGTATTCGTTCGATTAAATATATCGATGAATTTTTTGGACTCTGAAAAGAGGCGCGGGGAACAAGAAAATTTATAAACCTATAGGCGCCATAAACACTATAGCATTCAGAATATAATATATACCGAGTTGTAACTACTATATAGGGGATATATTAAGCTTAGAATAGTTTTATGTTGAGTGCACTGGCCCCTAAATATATTCACTACTCTAACGTATATTACCATTTCGAATAAATATAGAATAGAATGATAACCAATTATTTTCTTCTTGCACTGTCTCTTTATTAAGTATACATTTTGAGACTTTTACAACCTCAATTTCAATGTGATAAAATGAGTATGTCGAGAGAAGTCGAATGAGGCGAGAACTTCAATTTAAATTATACTCTCAGTTTTAATTTTTTTTTACCCTATGAAATATTCAAAGCAAAATAAAATATAAACAAACTGCAGTATTCTACTGCACACTATAAATCAATGAGAGGTATTTAATTGCGAATTTTCTTTTTCAACTCCAAGCTTAATATAAAATGAGAGAGAGTCAAGAATTTGTTTAATATTATACATGTGCACAACATTCATCTTTGAATAAAATGAGTATGTCATATATAATCTTTGAACACACACAGTCTGTGAGAGAGAACAAGAATTTTCCGAATAAGAAATGATACTTAACGTTTGGAATAAGGAGAAAAGCCAAAAACGGGGTATAGCGATATGTGTGCCGATTATAGGGGGATCCTCCTTGTACTATTTCTCTCGCTGCATCCGTGAATACATGGTAATCAACATCTGTATATTTTAAAGCTAAATTATGTATTAAAAATATTAAAGATGGTGAATTATATATATATCTTCACTATATTAGATAGAATTTATCCATAGTAATATCTGATGTATCAACACGATCAGCCTACTATTGATGAAGACAAATTAGGGCTCTTTATGAGTATACATGAGCCGCCCTGACCTCTCTTTCAGAGTCCCAAAAAAATTCATCGATATAATTAATCGAACGAATACGATTATTTTTTCTTTATAAAACGAAATCTTGATTTTTTTTCTCCAGTCTTAGAGTAGCTTTTGTTCGTGATAGGTGACAAAGAATTTGAATGATTTCTATAAAATTTTCTCTAAAGTTTACAAATTGCATCCGTTTTCAATTTAATTTAATAATTGGAGAGAGAGAGAGCGACAAGTACGCGAATAGATTGTCATATTATTTAAGAAGAGATTTCACACTCAATAGAGAGATTTATAATGAATCACAATCGAGGAAGCCCGATTGAAAACCACCATGCGGAATAATGTGCTCTCATAATCATATACACTCAATTTAACGAATATTATATCTGACTCCTTATAAAATAGGTTTTATTGTTCACAAACACATATCACTTCACAATGTAGAATATTAAACTTCGTATATAGTGTATGTAAGCGCAACTACTTATATGGGTTTATATATCATATATATGAGATAGTTAAGCCCGGATACTGAATACTAAACAGATTATATGAATAGGTAAAATAACGTTAATTATCACATATGTGTTATACATATTCTAAATGTATATAATATTATTTGATATATGTATATTTTATTATTAATAATTACAATATGTATATATATATATTATATATTATATTATGTAAAATATTGATATATATTAATTATAGCATAAATATAAAATATATTTATTATTATTGTATAATTGTACGTAATTAGATACTCGTTTTTCATTAAGATAATTCTGTATTGCTATCAGTCCTCTGAATTGTAGACACGAGATATGCATTAGCTCTCATTTTATCATATAACACTACACTCTAAATTTAGTCTAATACTATGTAGGGAAAGGTAATCTAGTATGTGTTTGGGACACATAATCTACTTGATTTATAAATTTTTTATTTAGTAATTTTAATTATTTATCAATTAATAAAAAATATAAAAAAAATAATCATATGCTCAAAAGAGCACTTACTATATGCATTAGGGTATATAAGTGAATACACATATATTTAAGGCGTTAATATGGACTGTAAAGTCTTGTCGGATGTGTTGTTGTTGAGTGTTTTGTATGCCTTGTAAGATAGTTGTAGTTTAGTGAGAATGTTAAAAAAATGTATAAGTAAAGGCAACAAGCGTTGTGCTCTGATTTGTTTTTTAGGGGGGGAGCTCGTAGTCTGGCGTGGGGATCAGTTAGCGTGTAGTCTATATGTATATAAGGTAAGTGTGTATTATTTGTACAGGTTTTTACACTGCCAACATTTGGAATATAGCGCACAGTGCTGAAGTGCACTTAAGGGGTGTACACTGACATGAAGGTGGGGATCGATTTGTGTTCGCACGATGAGCCTAAGTCGTTACTGGAGGGGAGGGGCGAGAGAACCGCGCGCGGTGCAACTCGTCTAAATAGGTGTCTCCTAATAGAAGGTCGGGGTTAAGTGCTCGAGAGGAGGACCCATTGTTGCACTCCGATATGGTGGTGGTGGGTAATGTGTGTGTGAGTGTCGCTGCTATGCCTGTCGTGGCGTAGGTGTTGTGTTTCCCGTGGATAGGTGCCGGGATGAGACCCCGACTCCTGCCATCAGTGGCGGTATCAGGGGTGCCGGTCGTTGTGTGTGGTATTTCTGTGAGTTGTATAAATACAAAAATACAAAATTTTAATATATTTCGTTCAAAAGAGTAAAATCTATTGTATGTCACTTTAGCGAGAGTAAAACGTTAATTACTTAAGATTTTAGTATTTTTCAATAAGAGATAACATTGTTCAAGAAAAGTTGACATAATTATATTTCAAAAAAGTATACCCCTGCCGTTCCGATATAGTAAATTTAATACATTTTAAGTATAATAAATTGCTCTAACTAGATCCAAATGCTTATTCCTTTTCCCTGTGACTATTGTAGTTTTTGAGATACCTGTAGATTAATAATTATGTAGTTATCACATATTTTACCGCCTACTGAAAAAAGCATAGGATACAGACATATACACAGCCATTAGTCACTATCTCCGCTTATTCCGGTAGCTTGTTGTAGTTTTTGGATATGGATTTGTGCTCTTCTAGAGGCTGACCGATATCGATATTTATCGACCTATAATTGGCTGTTTAGGTCGATTCATCTAGAGCACACGCGCGTGCCACTATAATTAGAGTTATAATCTTATTACTATTAGATATTTATTTTTACTATGTATTTATAAGGTTAATTGATAATATGTATAAATAATAATATATTATATAGTATATATATGATAAGATTATATAAAGTCAGTTAAAACATTAATGATAAAGTTATGGCAGTCTACGATGGCAGAAATAAGCTTTAATACATGAGTATAAAAACAGATTGAAGAATTTTTAAAAACTGTTATATTATTCATTGTATTAAAAGCAGTAAAAGCAATAAAAGTTAAAAACAGAAATATAGATATTTTAAATTTAAATAAATAGCACATATATATATATTAATAAGCAGATAATAGTATTTATATAAAGTTCAATGTAAAAGCAAGTAAAGTAAAGTGAGCTAGATAAAATATAGCAGTCAAAATAATACAAAATTCATATACTAATCCTAATAAATAAGTATTAGTATTATATAGTGATAATACATCCATTATATAATTGATAATTTATATACTTGAGATTATTACTGCTTATTTTAATGAGTATGTTAAAAATTATTTAATGAGTTTTTTATATAAAATATATATCTGTATATATATATAGTACAATAAATTATAAAATGATTTATATATATCAGTAATATAACCGCATATCACTTCACTTGTACGTGCATTACAATAATCTTTTCTTCTTTCGTAGATTTTGATTTGATATGCAAATTATTGTTTTCAAACATATTTTTAAAATATTATAAAGAATTTAAAAACAAAAAGTAATAAAAGTTTAATTTAAGATAAAAAAAAAAATATAATTAAAGAGGAATAAAATAAAAAATTATAAGTAATTTTAAATATAATAGTGATATATATATATCAGTAATGAGTTACAGTTTTAGGTTTGCGAAAATATTTTTAAGAGTGGGTAATAAAATGTTTAAGAGTAAACTTTTTTCAACATTGAATTAGTACTCATAGTAATATATATTATGAAATATTGAATTTACATTTAGAGATAATTGTCATAAATATTACTTCTGATTTGCTAGCGGTAATTAATTATGACGCCCTGCCTATAGGGACGCACTAGCTAGCGGGGTAGGTGTTACTAGTGAGACTCAGTATATGTATATATATATGAGGCGGTGATACAAGGGCTGTGAGAACGCATAGAGTACACGTGGTTCTATATTGCTCTCGCGAGTGAGTTATTATTCTTTAAAGCTACGAATGCGACGGAGTATCTCCGCGGAATTTGAATATTAAATATAAACGCGAACGTAATAGGGAGCGTGGATACTAGATTGAGATAATTTTCACCGATTCAACCCGACGAATATATAAGCCGAGTATCAGATGAAAATATATAGCGATATTACATTACCCGACTGAATATGTGAATAATAAAATTAACATATAAATGATTTAATTATAATAATATAAAACAAATGTACACGTAGACGCAATGATAAATAAAAACTCAAACTAAGGTTGACAAACCCATTTAAAATAAAAGGTTTACCATTAGAATATAGAAATCAAATTAATAACTATAATTAAATACTATAACTCACAATACTATTAACTAAAAATATAACTAAACTAAACGTTAATCTAAATAATAAAAAAAAAATAAAAAAAAAAAATGAGTAGTGAGGTATCCTATCAAAAAATTAAGTGGGATATATTCCTCACAAAATGGAACCTATAGTTAAGAATACACAAATATATCAAAATATATACAAATAAAAAGTTCTTTAATTTCTATAATATAAAAATTTATTTATAGTGCGATAGTGAGCTAAAAATAATATCAACAGATGAGAGGCGTTGACTAACGTATATAAACAGATTAAGCCGCATTATCATCATTAGGAATGCACTGTCTTTGGCACCATATTACTTAAGTGTAGGCACTCTCTCGCAGGTTCTCTTTAGAGTTTAACTTATATTTTTCATCATTTTTCCTCTATACCGAAAATTGAGTATTTTTTACTGCGCAATAATAGTGTCTTATAGTTCTTTAAGAGATATTGATAAAAATTATTTATCGAATTAAGTGAGAGTATACTCTTCTAAGTAATAAGCTCTCACGCTATAGGTATAAGTGGTTAAAAAATTATTTCTGAGAGACGTGTTGTAAAGCATATTTCTCTCTGGTAATGAGATGAGGGTTTATACAGCGCCAAGTTGACAACGCAAGGTCAGAGGCGCGAGAGACACTGCATCTTAAATAATGAGTCAGCATGTTCACATTTTATATATATGTATAAAGGTTCCATTATCTTACTTTGTTTCGCGCTCATTATCATATCTGGACTCCTTGACTTGTATTACTTGAACATATAAGTGATGGATTAAAAGGTTTAAGAATAGCTATTCATATTTTCATTTCTGGCAAACCTTCCTGGTAAGCAACCTTTAGATTTACTGAAGGTACTTGAGCAGAGGAAAGTTAAAGGAAGTTCACCTCTATACAAACGACTTCGAGCATTACTTGATCACGGAGTGAAAGAATGTTACACAGAAGGGTTTAGACTCAGAAAGAAATAATAGTCCTATGCCATAAATCGATATGCTGGGGAAGTGTTCACTAAACCTATAGATATAACTACCTCAATAGAAGAGACCAACATCTTGCAAGGTTGGCCACGAGCGTACAAGGGAGATAATATTTATTTGAGTATAGACAATAAATTAGGGTGACTAGTTTACCGGTTGATTAGTGATTACACTAGAAATTTCAGAAAAGCGAATAAAACTTATTCTGAGCTGATACTTTTTATGAATTTTCACACGTTTTGGAATTTGGAAGTGTTGTATATATATTAATAGAACTTAGAAAACTTATATTTAAATCATAATGGATAATAGCTCGTTGCATAAGTTATGTCAGGACTAGGATTGAAGGGCAAAGAGGCCAGGAATTTTAAATAGGCAGAAGAAGAGCTGCTGAGGCCGAGCGAGAAGCTGAAAAGATTGGAGGGCCGTAGAGGCGATAAAGATGAAGGCTCACAAGAAAAAGTAAGAATGGAGACGTCACGAAATACTTGAGCTCAAGGAGACTGGAGCTCTCATTGAAAATCATGAGCGTAGGACAACTCATGTACATCCTATCGAAAGTTTATTCTAACGATAGACTCAAGGTGCCGTATAGCATCCTCTCATATTTCACGACGGAAAGGATGATATAGGGAGCTACCTTGAGCGATTTGAATGATTTATTGACCCAACAACAATCGCGTATTGTTAACTCACGCAGAGAACGGGTGATGATATCTTACAAGTTGACGTATTAACAGGACGCGCCCTGATATGTATTCTAAGATCTAATCCACTTCGTCGAATTGTAGCTAGCAATTACACTACTCTAAATGAGTATGGAGCTCGGCTGATATAAGTATAATTACAAACCTTCAACTAAAGAGAATGGGTAAGGAACCTAATAAGTTTCTAAGGAGAAGAGAAACCTATTAGATATAAAATGAGACGCTACAGCGCATAAATCGCCGGGAGATTATATAGAACACATACCTTAGGATTAAAATGGGTAGAAACTTTTTCGAAGAAGCAGATAAGGACGTATGAGGGTGTGGCAAGTCACTACACAGTAACGTGATACAATTACCTGCAACGCGTGACCTGATAAGATTTAAAGCATAATTTTTGAGATGAAAAGGGCTAGACGAAAACATTAGAAAGCTATGTGAGTTGGATGAAAGTTCAGACAATCTAATGAACACTGACTGTAAAGTCCAGTTGAATTCAACCAATTTTAAAGGAGATAAAGAAATTTTTGAAAGCAAAAGTGATGTACCTGTACCAGACAGCAGCTATACAGCAAAAGAAACTATAATAGCAAATGATTGTAGAAGTATTATGGAACCAGAAAGTTCTGAGATATCTGTTGTTGTGGATATTGTAGCCTATAATAATAATAATGCCACTGATCCACGATGGAAGAAAGACCCAAGACAGGAATGGAGTGGAAGAAACGCCGAGCGTAAATTTTACTCGGGAGACGTCCACGCGCGAGACAAATATAAGGGTATGGAAGCCGCCGCTTGCATGATCTCGAATGGGAATGTTCGTACATCAGATACAGATAAACTTGGAGAGGAATATACAGAAAGTGAAACTCTAGAACTAAAGATGGGTCAACGATACCGATTACGTTAATAGAATGAGGCTATTAATTGAGCATATCCTAGGAAGAAAAGGTAAAACAACATGCAGATTTTGAAAGGTTAAGGTCAATGGGTATCCAGTATACGTACATTTATATAGCGACTAACACGGAGTGAAGTTAGCGTGAGAAGTACTTAGAAGGCTAAAGGTAAATTACTATGTTACATCCACGAACAGATAAAATAGAATATATTTGCTTACCTAACGCTGATATACTTCGATTAGAGAGGCTATTATATACGCAAGAATTCTACATCGATTAATACTATACTCAATATACTTTTGAATCTTGTGAGTGAATAATAAAGGTAAATATTATGCTTCCCCAATACAAAATGAGATCACTGATTAAAATAAGGAAACATAAAAGGAGCAAGATCTAACCAGAACGATGTAGATCGAGAATGATTAACGATCGAAAGTAAATAACATCAAGGAAACGAGTCAAAAGAATACACGACGGAAAATAAATATGACAGTCCGAAAAAGAGAGAGGTCACTGAAAGATAAATAATTAATGAATGTATATATAAAAACGTCGTGATTTGAAATTCCTGAAATGCATGTCAAGGGTGACTCGAAAAGAACCTAAAGGCAGACGTTTGAAAGAACTGGGGATATAAAAACGTAAACTAGAATTGAATGTTCAATGTGAAAGTTACTCGGGTTGGATAAGTTAAAGACCCAGTTTAAAGTTTATGGATATAATGAAGAGAAAATGAGTTTAATTATTTTATAAGATGATAGAATACGAACGATGCCCTTTGTCACTTAAAGCATACAAAGTGGACCGCATGGACAATTCGTAAAGCTCTCCCATCAACACTGAGATAAAACTAGAAGTATTCGTTTAATGAGATAAGGTATCTTAAATGCGAAATTCGTAACAAATAGACATACCATAAAGAAGTTTCCGGGATATATAAGCAAGAGCGGTTGTAAGGACGGATATACCGCGTATATAACTCAGGGAATTCGCAATCTGTATAGTAATTTAAGAGAAAAGGGAGAAGAATCCTACAGAATCTTCGTTGTCTTCTCCTATTAATTAATGGGTATAATTATACCGATTGTAACATCAGTGAGATTTATTGAAAATCATGGTATAAGAACTCTCTGTAAAAATGTACATCATTAGGACAATGCTTTTTTGGACATATTTAGTTATAAGATAGAGAGAAGTTCTGCCTCATCTCATTATATTTAGTAGTTAATTAGGTTATTATCATTGTTTATATGATTGAGAAAGAAGCGGAGTGAGTATTTATGCTATAATATACAATAATTAATTAATGAATTAAAAAATAATTGTTCGAATAATTTAAGTATGGTATTTACCGAATATGTAGATGGATTATATTTTTAATATTGTTAATAAATTATATTTTAATATTTTTTTTTTATTTAGAAATTTTGATTTATATATTATTTTATTATTATAGCAAATATATTATTATAATTATTGGACAGGTAATAAAAAAAGGAATGATATAAAAAGAATAAGATTATAATTTTTTTTATATAATTATTAAAATGTTCTTATATTTATTTTATTGTATTCTGCACTGCTCATTCATATCTAGTTGAATCTCTTGAGTACGTGTATTACTATATAGTTTAAGGTTAAATGAAGGAATAAAGGTTAAGAAAGCTAGACATATTTATCATATTAGTTCTGAAATATCACTTCTATCTCTTGAGGATACAACTATTGGTATTTAATTCTAGTATATGAGACTTTGAGTCAAAGTAGATAGTAATGAGAAGCCTATCTTATTACAACGACCATTCGAGAGCCATATCTTATTGACGGAATTATCTAGGTAAGACACTCATGAAGTTTCGCTCAGAAGAAATTAAAGCAATGTACTATATCGTAACCATGCAGTGGATTATGTTCACTGAACTCTCATAGATATATACTTACACTCAATATAAGAATTATTAAGAGATTCCAACACAATTCTGCAGTGGGCTACGGGGATATTATCATAGGGTGCTGAATTATTTTTGTTGACTAATATAACTTATAAATAATATTTAAAAAATCGGAAATCGTCCTAAAAATAAATCTTAACTTAAAATTTAATTCTTATTATATTATTATTATATATTATTTATCATATTATTAATTATATATTATATATTATAAATGTATGTTAATTATTATTAACTATTTATTAGGACTTTATTTAACCAAAATTAATTATTATAATAAATATTTATTTTAATAATAATTTAATATATTAATTTATTATTTAATATTAATTTATAATTTTAGTTTAATTAATATTATATTCAATATTGTGTTGACTAATATATATTATATTAAGTATTATGTCACTGTATTTAATATTATATACATTATTATATTTAATATTAATTATATTTATAAATATTAATTAATTTTATAATATTAATATATTAATTTAATTATCAAAATTATATGTATTATTATTATTTTTATATATATTATATTATTCTTTATATTTTTAATTACTCAATATTATATTCAATATATTATATCTTTAAATTATATTAATATTATATATTAATTATAATTATAATATTAATTTATATATTATAATATATTATTATTATCTAATAACAGTTTGATCCAATTTTTATTATTGCATTTAATGGTTTTAATTATTATTTTATTATTTTTTATTATTAATATTAGTATTAGATTGATAATATTTTTAATGATTGATAAATTATATAATTATTATATAAAATAATTTTATAATTATTAATTTTATTATTATTTATAATATTTAATTTTTATATTTTATATATATATTTGTATTTATTTTTTTATAATTATTAATTTTATATTAATTATTTATTAATTTATTAATATTAATTATATATATATTAATTAAATTATTTTTAATTTAATTATTATATTTATACATAAATATATAATTACTTAATCTCTAAAACAATTGCTTAAGTTGTTATTATACTATATATATTATTAATAATTTATTTAATTATTTAATTATATTATTTTATTATTATTTAATTTAAATTATATTATTATTATATTATTATTTATTATTATTATTTATTTATATATTTATAATTATATTTAATATTATTATTATATATTATATTATATATTAATTATTATATATATTATTATATATAATATATATATATCATATATAATATATATAATTTTATTTATATTATTATTAATATTATTAATAGAATATATATTTATATTATTATTTAATTATATTATATATTATTATTATAATATATTTATAATTATGTAATTATAAATATTTATATTTAATATTAATATTTATATATAATTATTTAATTATCATTATTATAACTTATTATATTTATTAATATAATTATTAATTATATTTAATTTAATTATTGTGATTGTTATTATTCTTATTATATTTTAAATCTTTGTACTATATTATTATTGAAAAACTTCGAGAATATATAAGTCGAGAACCAACTTGATCCTATAGTATATATGTAAATTATGAGTTAATATAATATTACTTATCTATTAATATTAATAATTTAATTTGATTACATAGTAAAATTTAGAAACTTTTCAAATTTATATATATTTTTTTTAATTAAAGTAATTACTTTATAGTAATAGTATTATATATAAGATTAATATAATCTAGTATAATTATATTACAATATATTATATCAATTATGTAATTTAATTATTATCGTTATTTAGTCATGTATCCTAGCCTTAAATTACCCGAGTAAATATTTATGACTTACTAATGAATATATTAATATCAACAATATTACTAGTATTATTCATTCTATCTCAATAATAAGGTGGTACCTATCAAGCAACCTATAAGCAGTGTCCAATATTAGAGACAGCGATACCCTGTTCTATAGGTTATTACTACTTTAGGTTGCAGAGTTTCCGTAGCCAACTCGTCACATCTACGGAATATAAAACATGCATTCAAATATCCAATATTATAGCAATTTACATCACTTTACTTAACTAAATATTCAATATTTTATATCCTACTATCCAATATGTAAGAATCTCTATATATATTTATACATGATATGTATACTTTATTTACAAAACAAAAACGCTTTGTATATAATGGTATTACATAATATAACGAAATATATTAAATCAATAATATTATGATCTCACTACTAATATTACTATTTTTCTTAGATATAACACCCTGTATATATATATATATATTATATATATATATATATATATATATAATTAATGAGATAATTATATATATTAATATATATATATAATATTAATTTATATTATATATATAAAGTATAATATTAACTATATTAATATATATATTTAAAAAAAAAATCAGATTAATATAAAATATAAAGTTAAAATATATGAAAGTTTATACCACTCAAGATTACATAAAATGTAAATTATAATAAATATGTATTATATATATATCACCATATTAATATTAATATATTTATATATATATAATATATAATATTATATATATATATTAATATATAATTAATTAATAATTAATTATATTAATATATATATATATATATACTATATATATTAATATATATTAATATTAATATATATATATATTATATATAATATATTATATATATAATATTATTATATATATATATTATATATATCAAGTTTATTAATAATCTAACATTAAATAGTATAATGTAAAATTATTAATAAATATATCATACCTATATATATTATACCTATATTATATTATAATATTATATTTATAATATATATATATATTATATATATATAATATAATATATATATATATATATATATATAATAAATTAATATATATTATATATTATTATATATATATATATATAGATACAACATATGTGACTAATGACACTGGGCTACAACATACATTTTTGAAATATCCATATTTGAATATTACTCATTTTTAAATAAATCGAAATAATTTTTAAATTATGAAATAGTCGGCTCATATAAATTTATCATTTCATAATCACATTTTAATCACAGGTTTAATTTTATTGGTTAGAGTATTTATTTATATATTATAGATATTATACTCACTCTCATGTGAATTAATAATGGTTTAGGTATATAAATAATAATTATATTTACCTACAATAAATTTAAATATTAATATATATTTATAATTGTTCAATTATAACTCATAATCTTTTATTAACTTATATTATATATATATTATATATAATTATTATTTATATTATATAATTATATATTATTATTAATTAATTTATATATAAATATAGTATAATATTATTATTATATTAATTAATTTATATAAATATTTTAATATTTAATATTTTAAATTTACTAATTATTGTTTATTATATGTATTTAATTACTTATATTAATATTAATATTTAAATTTAGATTTAGATTATTAGATTTAATATATGATTTATAATTTATGTTCATTTTATTTATATTATTTAATATATCTCAATTATTATATTATTTATATTAATATTATAATTATATTATATATATAAATTTAATTTAATTATTTATATAATATTATTTATATATTATATATTTTTTATTATTTATTATTATATAATTTAATAATTAATTATTATTATTATTATTATTATTTATATATCATAATTATTTATTGATTTTAATCGGTATTAATCTACTACCATGCTCACAGGTGCATAACATTATACAATAGCTATAAACTCTTCTTAATAATTCAAACTCAAATTCAACTAATCACTCTAAAATTTTAACGTTAGATTGAGACTATCAGACGCGGGCTTATAAAGTGAGGAGATTATAAATTGATAGTAGTAGTAAACACAGAAATTATTATTATTATTATTATTGTATAGTTGATAGTAGAATTCAAATAGTACAGAATGTGTATGGCAGGATAAGAAGGTTAAGTCTCATTCTGAGTCATATGCGAACTTAGTCCTGTGAGTATTTTCATTATGATATTCAACACTATAAAATACCTTAATGTGTATTGACTAAATTGCACATCTCCTTGTACTTAATTCGAGTGGCGACTTTAAAGGTAGTGCTTACAGCGTATGAGTAAAAGTCCAATCTCATTTCGAGTCTACTTTGACTCAAGCTACGTTATGTACCTTCTATATATTATGATAATAAGAGATAAATGATTCACCAAACATTCGAGTCGACCTTCAATAAGATAGAGAGTGTTATTATGTTATTCTGTTGCAAGCTTAAATATCTTACAGATTTGAATTAATGTTCTTTTTGCCTTTGACTCATTGAGTTAACCTTCTTATCTCAAATATAGTCCTCGGGTGTAAACCTTATGTATTGTCACTTCATCCTCAAAGTTAATAGTAGTATGGCAGTTTAACTTACCATACTATAGAGGCGTGAATGAGTTGAACTTCGTTTGATATTATACTGATGAGTAAACTGTTGAACTTATATGAGGATCATAAAAGTCCTCGCAATTTTCTAGATTACAGAAACTCCCACGCTTCCTTGAAGGCTCTTGCCTTAGCAACCGAGTAATGTGTTATAGTGAGGTTTCTCTAAGTATCATTTATTTTTATTTATTAATGTTAATGTTATAATGTATGTCTCACAAGGATGTTTTATATTGAGTCGACTAGGATGTAGATCGAATATGTATAATCCTGTCGAATAAAGATGTGAATAGGAAAGTTAGAAAGGTGTCTTAGAAGACGAGGAGTAATATTGTAGAAGTTGGTATTTTAAAGAATTGAATTTCACAAGGTTCCGACGACCCCACCCGCGGAAATTCTTGCCAGATCAGCGAGAATAGAATATATATCGGAAATAATTTATAGACGAAGTAGCAACTAATTCTAAGAATTGTTAAATAATAAGAGCAGAATTTTGAGTAAAAATAAATGAAAGTTGAAAAGATGCCAGGGTCCAGTGATTATACATTCGGCACATCATGAGCCTGATTAAAAGAGTAAAGCATTGAGGTGGTTTAACTTACAAACACACTTATTAATTCATGAAAAAGTATAAAGGATTTTTCACAACTATAAGTTATGTGATATAGTAATTAAAGACAGCACCCTGAGGAACAATTCACATACATATTTATAATGTCTAATAGAAATTATAGGAATGAAGATGTACAGTACGCCTAAATACTAACAAACAGCTGATTAATTGTAAGCGATTTTGAAAGAAAAGCTAAGACTATAGTAATTAAAAGTTAGTCAAAAGAATTATAGAGAGAACCCAAAGGAGGGGAGACTTAGTGAAGCATGTGACAACGTGCATACATCTATCGTAGTCAATATATGCTTTAGTGATATTATTGTTCAATGACTGTCACTTATCCATCTGCAAAGTTACTCTCCCACTTCGAATGTTATTTCACACTTAAGAGTTGCAGTTAGAAATATACCATAAATCAGATTATTTATTATTAAATAGTATTCATAGTAATAGTATAGTATGGATTCAACATTATTAGTAATTACTTTCACTTGATTGACTGAAACACGAATAAGCCTAGTAACTATAGTGCTGATATAATCACGGCTAATAAAGATAATTAAAGTTATGAATTGAGATTACTCTAAATGAATTGTAATTTCATAAGTAATGAATGATTAAAGTTAGTATTTAAGATAAGTAGTTTCATATAAGTAACATCTTTTAAGATAAATTACATTAAAGATTAAATTGTAAGCTTAATTTTAAACATTAGGTGCATGTAGTTATATTGTTCAAGTTGAATTAATTATGTCGGCTTCACTTTATTTTTTTAATTGGATATATATAATGAGAATTGATTTATTTGATGAATATCTTTGATTTAGCGATTGCTTCATCTAATCTACTGAGGATATAAATGTTTATTGCTAGTATTTAGAATGACATTAGAGATGAAATATATTTGATTTTAGTATTAACTTGAGATGGTTGAGTGTCGTGGAGATTTAGAAATCTACTATTGAGATATGTAATACTAATTTTCTCTTCATTCATCTTTCATCAATCATTTTCATATAGTGTTAGAATGTTTGAAAATTCATTTTTCTAGTAAATTATTAAGTACCGGGTACCTGTATTATTATTTTCATATATATTTATATAGCTAAATTTATGATAATTTTTATTTCAGAGTGTTACCTTCATTATGCACCACGTTTAATTTACTGATTATGTTAATTATCTAATCTTATGATGTAAAAAGAGATTATTCGTCCATTAAATGTGAACTTATTATATCACTATTAAGAGTTTAAGTGTAGAATGATAGGAAGTGATGGAAGGAATTTGATCTATAAGTAATTATCTTTCCAGGATTTTGAGATTATTATATTGGACGAATAAAGATAATGGAGTGCCTCGAATATGAGATTAGGGTTTTTTATTATTATTAATTGTTTTGTGACTATTTTATTTACTTATATTATTATTTATTATTAAGTATTAATTGAATATATTATTATGCACATGAACTCATTATTCATAATTAGTATTAGCTGAGATTATAAAGGAGGTTATATAGGTATATAATGATATCTAGATTTTATTATTATTTACAATATTATGTATTATATATTATTATGTATTATTTATATGGTTATTATGTTTTTATTTTTTGAGTCATTAGAGAGGATTATTACTCTATTCGACATCAGATTTCTTGTCTATGTGAGGACACAACAATAGGATATGTAAGTCTGAGCGCTATTTTTATCGATATTGAATGAAAGCCCGCTTTGCTTTCTCGTACGAATGAGTATTCCATGCAACGATTTATTCATAACTCAGAATATATAAATTTATGCAAGAGTGATAATTTCGGATGATACAGAGATATTATTTTACTTACTTCTCCCGAGATATCGCACATGGTCTCTTAGCTCTGGAATTGGCCAAAGATTATCAAGCACGGATCGAATCCGCATGGAATTTATTGATGGAGAGAAAGATTTATAGTTATCTCGAATAGATGGATAAACACCTGCATCTCTCATATCCCATCATTTATCGTATTAATCAGCTCCCAACCTTTATCGACAAGAAAGTTTTTTGAAGACTCTGTTTCAACAAAGAGACAATTGAGATATGTTTCAAATCTTATCCATTATATATATGAGTTTAGCTGAGTAGTAATAAGCAAATCGTCAATTATTATTATTATTATTTTATTAAATTATTATTATTATTATTATTATTATTAGGCCCTCACTCATAATTCGGTCCCGAATCTAAATCAGTATTGTAAGTAAAATATAACTGTCATGGTAGGGCAGGATGGGCTTTTTGGAGGACAGTATTAAAAATTAAGAGATTATATAGCATATGGTCAAGATTTAACAATAGGAGCGAAGTGGTGTATTTAATTAGGTAATAGGACTAGTGGTTGGAAAATACTATTATTGTTACTATATTGATGTTGTTCAAAGATTGAGTTTATGGTGACTGTAAATTCCAGAATTAGTTTATTGTTAAGTTGTAGTGTGTTTCTTTAAATTTAAGTTTGGTCATTATTTATCCAGAATCGTATTGAAATATTTATGTCTATAATATAAAATGAAAAGTTTAGTGTATTCCTCTCTCATTCACTTACTTCTCAACCATTAATTATATCATGTTTAATTATGTATTAAAGAGTGTGCATATCATCTACTCAATCGCATTTCAAGTGTTGTGTATTCATTGAAATCAACCCTAAATTATGAGGCTCTGCGCGGAGCTATTGTGTATGAGAATGATTGTAGCACTAGATCATCTGTTGTAGAAGAGTAAGGTATGCAATATTAAAAATGTGCCTGTGATCTGTTCAGTTAGGTAGGATTACAGTTATAAACAGTAAGCACATAGATTATTGTAAGTAGAGTTTTTTATTATTATTCAGAAGAAAGTTTTTAAGGTTCCTACAATTGAATTATTCTGAAAGTTTAGGAAGTATTGTTTCGCAGATGTTTCTTCGGTGTATGTTGTACATGGATTGTAGTTTTATAATGTTATTTATAAACTTAATTTAATTGAGATCTAACATATTAATTCAATCCTTAATCCCTTATTTAAAGTATCGGATTAAATTTATTTTTATATTGATAAATATATTATTATTTTATAGTATTTTATATTTATTATTTAAGTTTTTTGGATTAACTATATTTAAAAATCGAGTTATTTAGAGGATAGTAATTTATCTCATTACTCATACGTGGGTACCTCTAGAATCAGTGATGACTAAATACGTGTAATTATAGGATATGAGGTAAGTTATATGAGAGAGATGTGATGGTATTATTTCACCTGATTGCAACAGTTTTAGAATTTGAGCTATAAGATCTCAGGGTATATGTATATTGAACTAAATGTACGATAGTTAAAGCCCCGAGCCGGTGCAAAATTCTGTCCATTTCTTATGTCATTGCACTAACATACTATAATAAATCCAAAAACAAATCAAGATCAAAATATCATATAAACAGTACAATAAAAATCAAATAACTAAATCGTGAACAATCATGGTATTAATATATATTTCCACACCTTTATAATTATATATAATTTATTAATATAAATCTAATATAATATGTATTATAATTTTATAGTATTAATAATATTTTTATTTTTTACAGTATATCATTATTATTTATTTGTGTATTTAATATATAATTTATAGGTTTAATAATTATATATATCTTCATATTAATAGTTTAAAAAACTAACTATACCGCTCTTACTCTTGCAACCTCTCACAAAAATTCACGTAATTATTAATAAATAGTAAATAAAATTTGTCAACTAAGTAAATATTTAAATCACTATATATATAAAAAGTTTATAAAAGTTTACTCTATTTATATTAAAAAATATTCAATTATTAACACTTGTGAAGACAGTATAAATATCTATAAAATCATATAATCAGTATATTAACTTTAAAAATATACAAGCTAACGGTACTAGTCACTTATTATAAATAAGATAAAAAAAATAGAAATAAAAAGTTTAATATAACTCCTTATGGACTTTATTTCTTTAAATAAGCCCCATCCAGGGTATACGTAGAACTTTACCTAAAACGGATAAAAAATAAGGATTTAAAATACTACAAGTGCTTAAAATATCTTAATTAATATAATTTGCCAATATAAATACAAAAAAAAAAACAAGGGTAAATTATATATAAAAAAAATAAAAAAAAAAAACACTAAAAAAGTTTGAAAATATCAAAATTCCATCCCTGGCAAGTTCACAAAACAACAGCACTTCACATTAAACACAACTATATAATTAAAAGACTCACTTCTATTTATTATTATTTCTCACCTTGAGAGAGCGCGAGTTCAATCGCACGTCTCTTCACACCAACGAAACCTACACACACTAGACATAGTCTCAGTATTACTCTACTATCAAAGTAAGGAAAGTAATAATGAATTTTATTTTCTTAGTTAAGAACATAAGAATACGATTGTAGATAAATCATTAGATCTTTATAATATAAGAGCGCTCGTATAATTATCAATACTGGTCAAATAACTACACGTAGTCTTCTCAATTATACATATTAATAATAATCTATCAAAAATATTAATTTGACTAAATTCAGTATATTATTATTATTAGACTAGTTATATATATCCTTAGTATATTATTGATAGTAGTATATATAATTATATAATATTATATATTATAATATAACCTTATATATATATAATGCACATATTTTGGCATATTTATTATATCACAGAGTAAAAATTTATTATAAATATATTTTCTTAGGTAATATAATGATATTTTGCTTCACTATTATGAATATATCAATTAAATTAATTAATAAGTTTATATATATATTATATACATATATATATTCACACTAACATAATATTATTCTAGGGTAATGTATTATATTATTAAATAGTATATGAGTGTTGTTTCAATCATTTATTAAATTATTGTATTATTATTATATTAAATATTAATATATATATATTTATATATTATCATTAATATATATATAGTTAATATATATTATATAATATATATATATATATTTATATATATTATATATATATATATATATATATTATTAATATATATATACTATATATATATATATATAATATTAATATAATATTATATATATATATATATTAATAAAATTAATTATATATATTAAATATATAGATATATTATATATTAATAATATATATATTATATAATCTATTATATTATATATATATATATATATATATATATAATATATATATTATTATATATATTTATATATATTATAATATATATATATAATTAATATATATATTAATATATATAATATAATAATATATATATACTATATTAATATTATATTATATATATATATATATTATTATATTAAATATCATATATTATTATTATATATATATATTAAATTTATATATTATTAATTATATAATATATATATATATTATATATTATTTATATATATACTATATAGTATATATTATATATATATATATTATATATTATTACTTATAATATATATATATTAATATATAATATATATTAATAAATATATATATATATTATATATATTAATATATTATATATATTAATATTATATATATATATATATATATATATATTATATAATATATTATAATATATATATATATATATATATATTA
>JABUQX010042770.1:2500-47500 GCA_015478945.1 Trachelipus rathkii
TTGAAACAAAAGGCAAAGCGTCAGGGTTGAGAACTGGAAGTGGATTCGCCTCGAAGAAAGCAGGCTTCAGACGGTCGATTGAAACGACTTCTGTGCGTGTGGGACGTTGAATTGTAAAGAATTTCTCCTTCAAGTATCACAGGAAAAGGTCCATTCGTAAACTTTTGTTGGCAGCGGTGCGGTGGAGCGAGCTGGGCGTACTTAAGTATAAAATGTACTTAAGTACGTACTTAAGTACTTTTTGTGCACTTAAAACCAGTACTTAAGTACTTTTCAAAATCAGTAATTAAGTTTAGTACTTAAGTACATTCAATGTACTTAAGTACAAAACCTAAGTACATAAGTACTGCACAGGTCTGAATCTGTAAATAATTTTTTTTTTGAAATTTTAGATTACCAATTTTAAGTGTTGTTTTGAGCAAATAGAAATTTTTCGACTGACAATTATATATATATATATAATATATATATATATATATAATATATATTAAATATAGTATATATTATATATATTATTATGTATATAATATATATATATATATATATATTATATATTATAATACATATATATATATATATATAATATATATATATATATAATATATTATATATATATATATATATATATATCATATATATATATTATATATATATATATTATATATGGTATATATATATTTATATATATATATATAAATATATATAGATATATAGTGTTTACATTAATATATATATATATATATATATATATATATATATATATATATATATATATATATATATATATATATATATATATATATATATATGAGTCACATAAATATCAAATAAAATATAAATAGATAGTTAATTAAAGGTCGAAGATACTGTAAGAGTCAAACCAACTACAAAATTTTGATGCAATCTCTGGGAATTTGCGGAAGAAAGAACTTTAGTAACATTTTAAATCTTTTTGTTTCTTGTTTTTGTTAAAATATTTTCGTGATTACGAAATTTTGATGTGCAGTTGAATAAGTTCTTTTTCTTTTTTCCAGAGATTGGGAAAGAATATTAAAAATAAGTTTACTGATAACTTTAGTATTCAATTACAAAATATTGAGAATTAGAATAAGTTAAACTTGAGCTTTCATTTAAATGCATAGACTAACTAACTTTTGATAATTATTATTGACAATTTAAATGATGTGACTTTAATTAGACTTTAATCAATGTGATTCTAAGTAATTAATATTTAATTCAAGAAATAATCTCAACTTTCAGGAAATTTGAAGTAGAATTGTTGAGGTCAAATATTGACGTGAATTTGTCATTTAGCTTATTCAGATCGATTGATGATTTACTACCAAAAGGCTATTTATTTACTAATTGTGATAATTGTGCGCCAATTCTTGAATTTGGATGACGAATGAAATTATGATGATGACATTTTTACGCAACCAGAAGAAACTCAGCTTAAACTATTAAAACCATTAATAATTAGTAAGCAGTAATTATCCTGCAATTACGCAGGTTATCGTAAGAAGGATTTGTTCACTCAAGATATTTTTGGTACCAGTGCTCAAATCAAACCAGAAGATGTCAGTATAACTCGACGGGGAATCTGAATTCACGAGGACAAATAAAATTTAAGTTAATTACTTTTGTTGTTATTTTATTTTATTATTTTCTAAATTAAATTGAAAGCAGTTATTGTTCTTATATTTATTTTATTATAAAATTATATGCTATATGTGTCATCCCAATTTGACTTAACCTAACTTAACTTACTAGCATAAAAACTTTTGAAAAATTAAATACAAAAGATTGGAAAAGAAAATTAGTTATAAACTTCGAGATTAATAAAAAACTATTTAAAGGAATTAAAGATAAAATACAAAAAACGAAATTTTTGAATTATAAAAAAGTAAATCAGTTATAAAAATAATCAGTTTATTGTTGGTGTAGTTACACGCGCCAACAAAATTGGAGGTCTCACCGAGATTCTTATTCATTTTTACATTATACAATATATGTAATTACATTATTTGTAGGATTTCGTATTATATATATATATATATATATATATATATATATATATATATATATATATATATATATATATATATATATATATATATATATATATATTATATATATATAATATATATATATATATATTATATATATATATATAAATATATATATTATATATTATATATATATATATATAAAATATATATATTGTTTGTGTTTTTGGAACATTAAGCAGTATATGTATTAGGTAAAATTTTATAGGATTTCGTATTGTTGCATTGCATTGTATTATATACTTTTTATATCTTTTCATAGATTGTTAAGATGGACGAAGCTCAAGCTCAAAATCCGGAAACTCATAAAATGCCAGATTCGGAAGATGTGGGATTGTTTGATACAGAATTAACGGAACTTATAAAAAATTTGCCGGAAGATAAAATTGCTGAATGTGAACAGGGAAAATTTTCCGTGGATATTATTAATAAGCTTTTTAAAATGAGTAAAGAAAAGTATGCCGCTGAGAGTAAACTTTCGCTTGTAAATCCCGATGTAAGTTTGGTTCATAATCCCCTAGCGAGGGATAATGAGAGTAACAAGAGTAATATAAGAGTTTGTTTAAATAGTGAGGTTTGTTCCACACCGATTTATACTGCGCCATTGGCTAGCACTAGTTTTAAACCTAACCTAGGTGCAAGGCCTAAAACTAACATTTATCAACCCATTGCTGGTCAATACGATAATTTTTCACAACCAAATTTTAGCACAGCAGGTTTTACAAATACAACTTTCCATCCTTTTAAAGCTTCAGGTGCAGGTTTTGTAAATTCACCTTTTAATAGTGTAACATCGGAATCCTTTATATCGAGGAGATATGTTCCAGAAATTCAACCATTTGATGATTCTAACTTAGAAACGATGCCTGAATATTTTTCTAGGTTTGAAAATTTTTGTTTGAGTAAGTATGGGCCAGATAGACGATTTTGGGTGGGTATTCTCGAAAGTAAAATGTCCAATAAATATTTAAATCATTATAAAATGAATGGGGGAAATACTGCTATTTATGACCTGATTAAACAACAATTAATAAATTTTTATGAAATAAATAAAGAATTAGGTAATATTCAAATTGTAAATTTTTCGTCTGCAAAATATAATGGTGAGGGAGTATATAATTATATGTCTAAACTTAGGTTCCTTTTTGTTAAAGAATTTCCTTTAGAGGATCCGGAAAATTCAGTAAAATTATATGAAAAATTAATTTTTACGTTACCAGAAAAAGTACGAAAATTAGTAACTGGGAAAAATTTAGAAATGAGGAGTATGTTTAATATAAAAATGACTTTCAGTGCTTTTCAAAATTATATATTTTCACTCGAAACTAGAAATGAAATTTCAGGTGCTGAAAATGAACAACCTTATATATATGTTGAAGATGAAAAAGTAAAGCCCATTCAGAAGATTATAAGACCTAGCATAACGTTGCGTCAGAAAAAAACAGAAAACCGATGATCCATGTAAATGTTGTGACAAGAGCGGTCACACAGAAGAAAATTGTTACATGAAGAATAGACGGTGCTTCAAGTGTGGTTCAGAGACTCATTTTATCAAAGACTGTACTAAAGCTAAAAACCTTACTACCGAAAACCAGGTGAGGAAAAGTAGTGATTCAGATAAAAATGAAAAAAGTGAGAAAATAATTTGTCAATACTGTGATAAAATTGGTCACACTGCAAAGAAATGCTGGTTTGTGAACCCAAATTTGAGACCCCAGAAGAAAGAACAAGAAACAGAAACTACATGTAAAACGTCGGAAAACCAAAAGCACCCAAAATAGATTGTGAGGTTATTTTGGGTACTCGGAATCCTTTCGAAAATTCAAGGGATGAAATAAAGGATAAAGAAATCCTCACCAATGAAAGAAATGAACCCGAACCTTCTTCTGTGTATCCGATACTTTCTGAATCAGAACCTCCAGAAATTCCAGAAACTCCAGAAACTCCAGAAACTAATCAAGAAAGGGACGAAAAATCCACAAATTCTTCCGAAGTAGGAACTGAGAGGGAAGTACAAAGTTTTGTATGTGAGGACAGTTCTTCATTAGAAATACTCAAATCTGGTAAGTTAAAAATGATTAAAGTTCAGATGCAATCTTTTGAATGTTTTGCGGTTTTAGATTCCGGATCCAGAAATAACTACATTTCGCCTCGACTTGTGGAAAAAATGTTTAATAGTACCAAAAAAGATGAAACTGTATATTTACAGTTTAGTATAGCAAATATCAAATTTAGTGATGGTTTTAAAATTTTGTCAACTTCCCCTGAATACGATTTTTTTTTTAGGAGAAAGGTTTTTTGTAAATCATAAAATTGTTTTTGATATTTATAACAGTAAACTCATTCACCACGGTGATTCTGGTATTTATTATGAAATCTACTTTAACGAAGAGATGTGTAGGAGAGTTATTCACCAAGTTAGTTGTGCCTTAGAAGAAGAAATACCCAATGGTAGTAAGAAGAATATTGTTTGCCTTAGAGTGATTAACGATAATATAGAATTTGAAGAAAACGATGAATTGTTGTGTGAGCCAATAAATAAAAATTTCCTTTTCGTTCCTGGTCTGGTGAATAAAAAATGTTTTGAAGTTAAGCTCTTGCCGTCGGAGGACTTACATCACGGAACTCATGAAGGACAAATAGTTGGAGTAATAAGGTCAGTACTATCTTACCAAGAATGCAAAGATGATTTTTTAGGACAGTTTAATAGCTTTGTAGATGTACAGGCAGGAGACGCTGAAAATTTCAATTAAATAAAGATGAACTTGATAAGCTGGAAAGTATCCCCGAAAGTTGGAGTTATGAAGATTTTCAGAAAGAAATAAATCTAGCTCATCTTAAGAATCCTGAAGAAGAAAAAGAACTTAGACAGTTGTTGTGGAACCGTTCCTCTCTTTTCACTATTAATGACAAGTTAAAGCAACCTGCTTCATTAACAAAATTCAAAATTGATTTGTTACCAGGAGTTACTCCTGTTTATCAAAAACCTAGACATTTTAACCCGGTAGTCACAGAAGCTATACATAAGGAAATAGAAAAATTACTAGAAAGCAACATAATCGAAAAAGCAAACTCTGCCTGGAATAGCCCTCTGGTACCTATATTCAAGTCCGATTCATCTTTACGATTGGCGGTCGACTACCGAAAGGTGAATAAAGTAATGAAAGGAGATTCATTTCCAATACCCAACTTGCAAGATACTATATATAGTTTACAAGGCATGAAGACATTCAGTCAAATAGATTTATGTAGGGCTTATTATCAAATGGAGCTAAATGAGGACTCGAGAGACATTACAAGCTTTTCTGTACCCGGGTTGGGTTCATTTAGGTTTAGAAGATTGAGTTTCGGACTAAAGACAGCTCCCTCTTGTTTCCAAAGAGAAATGGAAGCCGTGTTAGAAGAGTTTTTGCACCACCAAGTGGAACCGGACAAAGAAAACAAAGAGGACAGTAAATCTACTTCGATAAGAAAGTCTCTGAATAGTAAGTTTAAAAATTCACCACCAGTTCATGTTTATCTAGATGATATTCTATGTATAACTAAAGACTTTAAAAATCACTTAGAATTGCTCGACAAAATATTAGGAAGATTGGAAGAAAGAGGTTTAAAAGCCAAGTTAAAAAAGTGCTCTTGGGCAAGAAATGAGATTCAGTACTTAGGACACGTAATATCAGACGCAGGAATAAGAAAAAATAAAGAATATTTTGATAAAGTAAACAATTATAAGGTGGAAAATATAAAAACTGTTGGTGATCTACATTCGTTTTTGGGGCTAACACTTTGGCAGCGTAAATTTATGAAAGATGCAGCAGTGATTTCCAAACCTCTCACAAAATTAATTTGTTCAAATAAATGGTCCGTCATAGATTGGAAACAACCCAACTTAAAAGAATCTTTCGAGAAACTGAAGCTCCTGGCACTAAATGATAATACATTATCTTTTCCAGATTATAGTAGTCAACAAAAAATGATAGTTTCAACAGATGCTTCGTTGGAAGGTGCTGGAGCGGAATTAATACAGTATCAACCCGATGAACAAGGAAAGTATATTCCTAAAACCATTGCCCTTGCTAGTATGGCGTTCACCAATGCCCAGAAGAATTATAGCACCATTGAAAGAGAGTTAGCCGCCATCAGATGGGCTCTTAAAGCATTTAAACCTTTTCTTTTGGGTATCCCATTTATACTTCGGACGGATCATCAGCCATTGAAATATTTGTTTTCCATGAAGAATGTTGACTCTCGGTTGGCTAGAACCTTAACGGATCTTCAAGAATTTGATTTTGAAATTGAATATCTACCTGGTAAAGAAAACATCATTGCTGATGGGTTGAGTAGGAATGTGGTGAATTCTCAAGTAATCGTAAGTGAACATTTTGAAGGAGATTTCAATTTGATTTATTCTCCCGAAGGAGGTCCAAATTGTTTAATAGAATGTCTTTACTATCAGATCATGAGAGACGAAAAATTAAAGAATATATGGAGAGAAAAAATTTCATCTGAAAAAGTAAGTGAAAAGAAAGAATTTTATTCATTTTTAAGATTATTAATGGTAAATGAACTATTAAGGGCCCCAAAGAAATATAAAATTGAAGCTAGAAAAAAGATTATTAAAAGCATGGTAGACTTGGAAATAGCTCCCACTTTTGACTTTTTAAATGCTTTCAGTAAAATATTTAAATGTGTCATTTATGTTTTGGTTCAGAAAACATTCCTGATGAAATTTGATGTGTGTAATTCTGATATGGGTCCACCAAAGTCAGTATTTTATTTGCATTCATTATCTGGTGGGCATGTACAACTTATTCAACCTAATCAGGAAGAAAACTGTAAAACATTTTTAGAACATCGATTGGTTCCATTTGGGCAAGCTAAATTTGAAGAACAATATGCTATAGAATTAAAACCCTTTTCTAGGGATAACCCCACTTTTAAAAATAATACTCCCGAGTTAAGTTTTATTACAGATATAGACAGAAATAAAGAGCCAATAATTTACCATTTTGCCGACGAGGAAAACTTGCAAGTGCAAGAATTTATTGAAGACGGAAGGAATGATTGTGAGACGAATTGTAACCATTTACACACCAGAATTTCAAAAACTATGATACTGATTGATAACTACCCATTTTGTGGAATCTTAGATACAGCATCATCGGTGAATTTAATTACTAGTTCGGCTTTTACCTACTTACAGAAGAAAGTAGGAAAGGAGAAGATGGCACTTCCACATCCCGTAAGTATGGTTGGTTTTAATGGAAGTAATTGGTTAAATGAATAAGTTATTTTAGATTTAAAAATTGATGAAGAAGTACTTAAAAATGTTCCTTTCGCATTAATTAATGACCATGTATTTGGAAAGCATTCCAATTTTTGTTTGATTATAGGCATCAATGCTCTTGCACATTTAAAAACAAAACTAGATTATAACAATTTTTTCATTTTTATGGGCAAGTCTATTTTTCCGTTCCTAAACAATTCATTTAGTATCAAATGCCCTTGTGGTGAATGTAATGCTAATTGTTTTAATGACGTTTCAGATGAAATATTGGATGGAAAAACTGTAAGAAAAGAACAAAGTACAAATGCACTAAAAACTCTTAAATCCTGCATTAGTGAAGACTTACCTGTTTCGAGATTGCCCCTGAAGTTGAAAAGATTTTCTAGATTTTATCATGGAATAACATTAAAGGATGAAATCCTCTATTTCCAAAGCCAGCATAAAACTCAGGTACCAATAGTATCATTTCCTTTTATGACAAATTTTGTATTATATATTCATAATAATATGGCACACATAGGCAGGGACAAGTTGTTTCAAATAATAAGTCAGCATTTGTTCCATCCTGATTTACGAAAAGTTGTTAGAGATGTTTCATTAACATGTCCAGTTTTGCAGTTAAATAATAAAAAATAGAAAGAACATCCCCCTGTTCTCAAAATTCAAACTACTGAGCCATATCAAATTGTTGCTTTAGATTTGTTACAACTGCCTTCCTCAATATCCAGTAATATGTATTTACTTATCGTTATAGATCATTTCAGCAAATTTCTTTATGCCACTCCACTAAGAAATAAGAAATCTGTTACAGTGGCTGAGTCTTTTAAGAAAATACTTCCAACTTTACTGGCAGTACCCAAGGCGATACTTAGTGACCGAGGATTGGAATTCACGGGCAAATTTGAGGAACTCTTATCTCAGTATGGAATTAAACACCTAAAAACCAGCAGTTATACACCCTGGGGAAATGGGGTCAGTGAACGAGCCAATAGAACTATCGCCAGCCTGTTACGTTCCGTAAGTAAAGAAGGTTCCAGATGGGAGGACAATTTAGGTAAGGTGGTATCCATTTATAACAATACATGGCATTCTGAAATAAAAATGTCACCTTCCAAATTTTTGCTTAATTTGAAACATCAAATAGTAGATCGACCAATAGCCCCAAGAGTGGATTACAAATTTTGGGTTAGAGGGCATGAAAGATTTAGGCCTTTCGAAGTGGGAGAATTAGTTGTAAAGAAAGTTTTGGTAACATCTGATAAAGTCAAACATAAACTTGATGAAAAATATAAAGGACCTTATAAAGTTATTCGGATTTTCCAGAATAACGTTACCTATGAAATTCAATCTTTGAGTAATGAAGACGAAGTATTTCAGGTGCACTATAATTACTTAAGGCCTTGGAAGGAATCCCCGGATTACTTGGCAAATCACCCTCTGTTTAAAGAACTTTATCCCAATAGTTTACCAGACTTGAAAGATGTCCAAGAGAAAGAAATAACAATAGAGGAAGAAGATTCTTTCTCACTTGATACACTGGAAGATGGATCAAGTTATTATGAATTTTTACATACTACAGCCGGAATTTCAAATGAACCAGAGGAAGTTCTCATAAATATGACACCAAAAAGTTTAGATTTAAGTAAGACTATCGGTTTGAGTGATTTAGAAAGAATCGGTTCTCATATTCGAAATTTGAAAAATAAATATGGGATATTACTTGACACACTGGAAAATCTTAATTTAGAAACTCCAACATTACAATTGGAGATTAAGGAAATTCTAACTAATTTAGAGAACTTGACCTCTAGAATTCAAGAAAATTTGACAACCAAGGATGTAAATGAATATGCTTGGTATTTCTTTAAATTTTTTGACTTGCATTCTGAAATTTCTAGTTTACAATTGGGTGAACTGAGGATTCAAATTGATGACTTTTATGATATTTGCAATGAATTATCAATACAGTCTACTAACTATGATGAAAATGACATGTCAGGACCCAAACAATCTAGCATTTTAAGTTCTGTTATTAGTCCCTTACCAGAAGTTATTGTTAGTCCCCTGCCAGAGGTTTTAATTAAAAAGAAAAAACGAGCAGATGCTCAAATCTGCCAACAGTATCAAGAATGCAATTTCAGCCCTATTAATTCTGGAAGACTAACGCGTTCAAAAGCTAAACAACTTGGCATTAAATTGAGTGAGTTTCCGTGATTTTGAGGTATGTTTTGTTGTTTTGTTTTGGTCATCATTTAATTACTTTCTGTTCTAAATTTTTTTAATTATAATAAATAAATTTTATGTAAGGGTTAATTAAAGGGGGGAGAGACTGTAAGAGTCAAACCAACTACAAAATTTTGATGCAATCTCTGGGAATTTGCGGAAGAAAGAACTTTAGTAACATTTTAAATCTTTTTGTTTCTTGTTTTTGTTAAAATATTTTCGTGATTACGATATTTTGATGTGCAGTTCAATAAGTTCTTTTTCTTTTTTCCAGAGATTGGGAAAGAATATTAAAAATAAGTTTACTGATAACTTTAGTATTCAATTACAAAATATTGAGAATTAGAATAAGTTAAACTTGAGCTTTCATTTAAATGCATAGACTAACTAACTTTTGATAATTATTATTGACAATTTAAATGATGTGACTTTAATTAGACTTTAATCAATGTGATTCTAAGTAATTAATATTTAATTCAAGAAATAATCTCAACTTTCAGGAAATTTGAAGTAGAATTGTTGAGGTCAAATATTGACGTGAATTTGTCATTTAGCTTATTCAGATCGATTGATGATTTACTACCAAAAAGCTATTTATTTACTAATTGTGCACCAATTCTTGAATTTGGATGACGAATGAAATTATGATGATGACATTTTTACGCAACCAGAAGAAACTCAGCTTAAACTATTAAAACCATTAATAATTAGTAAGCAGTAATTATCCTGCAATTACGCAGGTTATCGTAAGAAGGATTTGTTCACTCAAGATATTTTTGGTACCAGTGCTCAAATCAAACCAGAAGATGTCAGTATAACTCGACGGGGAATCTGAATTCACGAGGACAAATAAAATTTAAGTTAATTACTTTTGTTGTTATTTTATTTTATTATTTTCTAAATTAAATTGAAAGCAGTTATTGTTCTTATATTTATTTTATTATAAAATTATATGCTATATGTGTCATCCCAATTTGACTTAACCTAACTTAACTTACTAGTATAAAAACTTCTGAAAAATTAAATACAAAAGATTGGAAAAGAAAATTAGTTATAAACTTCGAGATTAATAAAAAACTATTTAAAGGAATTCAAGATAAAATACAAAAAACGAAATCTTTGAATTATAAAAAAGTTATAAAAATCAGTTTATTGTTGGTGTAGTTACACGCGCCAACAAAATTGTATATATATATATATATATATATATATATATATTATATATATATATATATATATATATATATTATATATATATATATATCCTTTATATATATAAATATAATATATATTAATATATAATATATAGTATATATAATATATATATAATATATATATTATAATATATATATATATTAATATAATATATATATATATATTATAGTATAATATATATATATATATTATGTATGTATGTATGTATCGTATGTTGTATTATATATATGTATATAATATAATATATATATATATACTATATATTATAATATATAATAATAATATATATAGTATATTTATATATAATATATATATTATATATATATATATATATATAATAATAATATATATATATATGTATATATATATATATATATTTATATTAGTATTATATTTATATAATATTATATATATATATATAGTATATAGTATACTGATATATATATATAATACTATATATAATATATATATATATATATATATAGTATATATATATATATATATATATATAATAATATATATATATATATATGCTATATTGCTATTATACCTGGATCTGTTCTGTCAGTAGACATGAAAGTTTTAGAATTCCTGAAAGATACAGATCAAAACTTGAAGAGCCTCAACAGGCACCCATTGATAAGAAAATTATTTATGTGGTACAACACAACGATTCCATCATCTGCGCCTGTTGAGAGACTCTTCTCTTTCGCAGGGATGACTTTAACACCAAAAAGATCATTCCTCTCTGACAAGACTTTCGAAAGATTGGTCTTGCTCCGGGCGAATAACAAATTAGCTTTTAAATGATGCGGTGGTAGTCTGGTAGATTGTTACTACCCTGATCTACCCAGTACCCTCGATGTGTTTAACCATGTAATGTTTATGTTTTCAGGTAACAGGAATATTATACACTAAACTTTTCACTTTCTTTTTTATTTAACCCTTAAGTCTTAACCGCCGAGCACATCAAATTTGTGCCATTGGAGATTTTTCGTTTTGTCATTAGCAAGTACAGTATAAATGTTCCCAAATGCCTATGAGCGATGAGACTATGAGGTGGTAGCCAAATAGAGTTATTCTATCACAAAAAAAACAAATAAGACCAAAATTAAATCATAAAATTAGTTCATAAAAAATAATGTACTTAAGTTAGCTGAAAAGTACTTAGTACTTAAGTACATTTGATAAAAGTACTTAGTACTTAAGTACTTTTAAACCATGTACTTAGTACTCAAGTACTTTAAAAGTACTTAATGTCTAGCTCTGTCCATGACGAAGCAAAGCGCCTCAAGCGTGTAAGATAAGCAAGCGGGTCGGCTGTAGAAGGAGGAGAGGACTGTGAGAAGAAGTCATCGGGAAGACGAAGAGGAGTACCATACACTAATTCCAGCAGGCAGAACAGTGCAGATCCTCTTTAACAGCGGAGCGAATGCCAAGCATAACGAAAGGGAGAGCGTCAGTTTCCAATTCATCTGAATTGGCTGAGCGGGAGAGAAGCCCCTTAACCTACGGTGAAAACGCCTTTTCGAGGCCATTCGCTGGGGTGAAAAGAAGTTCTTGTGAATCCTCTCTGAACTAAGAAGATTCATCAAGTCTCTCCATAAAAAGGATTCGAAAGGCCATCCTTGATCCGTAGTAACAGAAAGAGGTACGCCAAAGCGCAAAATCCAATGAGCTAAGAAAACTTTAGCTATTGATTCCACGTTGGTGACAAAGAGAAGGATAGCTTCGGTCAAACGTGTGAATCGATCTATACACATAAGAATGTATTTCTTACCGTGAGAGGGAGGAAGAGGTCCGACGATGTCAATATGAACACGTTCAAAACGTGCACCCGGAGGTAAGAAGGTGCCCAGCGGGGACTTGGTGTGATGGTGGACCTTAGAACGCTGGCAGGGAAGACAAGTGCAACACCAATTGGCAACATCAGCATTGACGTCAGGCCACACAAAACGAGCTGTTACCAGTTTGCGTGAAGCCTCAATGCCAGGGTGAGAAGCGAGTGGAGATTTAAAAAAAAAGACAGCCTTACGAACGATGCAGGTAACACAGAGGACGAAGGAGAACCCTGAGACAACGTCGCACAGAAGTTCTCTTCTCTAATCCAGGATTGGAAGCCCTCCAGCTGAGAGAAGAGTTTTTGTGAAACGCAGGATCTTCGTAGTCTGGCACGTTGACATAGCGTCGTAAATCGATGTGGCAAGGATGAAAATCACGTCAATTTCGAATGGAGAGAGAGCGTCAGCATTTGGAGTGGAAGTTACAACCCCTGAAAATAAATATCTGACATCAGTGGTAAACTGCGAGACATACTCAAGGTGACGAACTTCTCGAGGAGAGTGCCGTTCGTTTCTGGAGACCATGGCGAAGGTAAGTAGTTTGTAATAAGTGAGTATGTGGAACTCACGAACCTCCAGAAAGTAGCGGAAATGACGGACGGCAAGATACATCGCAAGTAACTCTCTCCCAAAAGCACTGTAACGTGTCTCAGGGTGTTGCAACTTGCGAGAGAAAAAGGCGAGGGGAGACCACACTCCGTTCAGGTGCTGCTGTAGGACACCGCCGACAGCAAAATCGGAGGCATCTACCTGAACTCTGGTCGGAGCTGAGTCCTGAGGGTGGACCAAGAGAGTGGCAGAAGCGAGTGCTTCTTTGGAAGCTTCAAAAGCAGCAGTAGCTTCGTCAGTCCAATCCACCTTCGTAGAACTGCCTCGGTGCTTGGGGCGGATGAGAGCGGTGAGGGGTCAAGAACATCTGCGCCCGATTTTAAGAAAAGCGATGGTAGAAATTCCAGCATGCCGAGGTACTTGACGAAGCTGATTTGAATTTGACGAGGGCCTAGGGAAGGTGCCGAAATGGCTTCCACAAGCCTCTGCGAGAGGGTAGACACCATCATCAGAGACTGTATGCCCAAGAAAAAAGTAAGGGTGGAAACCACCGAAAACACACTTTGCCGGGCTGAGACGAATGCCACATTCATTCAACCTGGCAAAAACGGCACGGAGATGTTGCTCGTGTTCGGCAGGAGAGGTGGAAGCAACGAGGAGGTCATCGAGGTAAGAAAAAGTGAGGGAGACCTCTAAGGACGTTATCAATGAACCTCTGGAAAGATTGGGCTGCATTTCTGAGCCCGAAAGGCATGCGGGTATGCTCAAAGAGGCCAAAAGGGGTAATGATGGCCGTCTTCGGTATGTCCTCTTCTGTGACCGGGGATCTGTTTGGTAGGCCCTTCACAAGATCCAGTCAGAAATATGGTCTTACCGGCCCAGATTTGCGATGTTAACCACGACCTGGATGTGAAGGAACCGGAGAGCGATCAAGGAATGGTGCAAGGAGTTCAGAGGCTCTAATAATCTCTCCCTGGCCCTCCAGTCAGAAACCGCCCTTAGGCACCAATGTGGAGGGGGGAGGATCATGAACCTTTGGAAGGACGGACGATTCCGAGTTTAAGCATGTGCTCGAACTCCGCCTTGGATTCCTTGAGCTTGTCAGGAGGCAGACGCTGAGCACGATCAAAGGTGGTAGAGCCCGTAGTGCCTATATGGTGGCGAACAGAATGTTGAACAGGAGAGGAAGAAAAACAGGGGTTCAACAGCGCCGGAAAATCCTTCTGCAGGATGGTGAAGAAGGGGAGGTACCAGAAGAAGGAGCAACCGCAGAGATGCCTTTAAGAGCAGAAGAAACTACGTACCTGCAGAAGACAGAGACGTACAACCGTCAACCAATCTCCTGTTTTTTAGATCGACCATAAGGTCGAAATGTGACAGAAAATCAGCTCCCAAAATGGGTTGGGTCACATCAGCAACCACGAATACATACCCAGGGGAATTGACGGTGGAGAGAGAGGTCTAAGGTGCACAGGTGCTCACCATAGACGGGGATGGTACTACCATCAGCGTAAAGAGCCCGGTCAGGAAGAGAAACAGCGGACTTCTGGGTAGTATCTCGAGGTAGCAAAGAATACGAGAGACCTGGTATCAGATAAGATAGAAGAGGTTTTGTGGACCCGTCGTGAAAGGCGCAGGACATCCTGAGACGAAGAAGAAGTGGAGAGGAAGAACAAACAGAGGGGTGGCCAGCCGTAATCGCCACCCGCTTCGAACTGCTGGCTAGAGGCTTCCCGAAAAAGTGCAGGTTGGTTGCACCCGCTTTCAGAAAATAAACTGGTAGTGGTAAAAACAATATTCATTTGGAGATATTGCTGAGGGCCTAAGCTGGAGAAACGGTCAGAGAAGCGACGACCTGAAGAGGAGCGGTTGTGGGAACGAGAGTCCCTTGAGACCGCAGCATGAGATGACATCGCCCGCCTGATGTTCGCCATGCCATGTCTAAAGTAGAAAGACGAGCCGAAAGTACCGAAAATCGGAGAACAGTGGTCGAGAAAAGCGCCAGCAGATGACCAGGGCAATGAGGGATGGGGCTGGAAATAACTGTAAGAAGAAGAAGAGCGGAAGAAGGAACTGAAGAAAAACCGTAGGTGTGGGGAAGAAAAGTAAAAGGAGAAGAAAGCGAAGAAGATGAGGGAGGCAAAGAGGTAGAAGGAAGGGAAAATGCCTGAGCTGCAGGAGAAGAGGAGACAGTCACGGGGGCAGAAATAGCAGAAATAGCGGGGGCATTGGAGTTGAAACGGCGCAGGAGACCATCTGCCCTCTCTGCTACCTCCTGAAGAGAAAGCTTCGGGTCCATAGACGCTAGAAAATATTGAACGTCATGAGGCAGTTTCTGTACAAAAAGTGTGCGGATGAAACCTGATTCTGGGGAGTGGGAGACCACTCCTCTCACGCACAAGATGGAACCAGGAGACTGCAAAGGCCTTGATCTCTCCGCAGTGAAAGCCACGTAGCAACTCCTCATACTTTGCTTCCTGTGTAGGAGCTGCGCAGAGACCAAAGATCTCGAAGCAAAAGAGGTCAGATAAGTGTGGGGAATGGGAGTCTCTCGCCACACAGGAGCGAAACATCTTCGGGCAAGAAAAAGATTAAGAACAATACCGTATTCAGCCTGTACCATCGTGCCATGACGGTGCGCAAAATACCGTCAATGATAGAGAACCATAGCTCAGGGTGGTGTGAATAGAAGGGAGGAAGACGAACATGCGTGGGAGTAGGGGAAGGAGTGGAACCCGTCTCAACCATGACGAGTGCAGGAGAATGAAGCAAGAGAAAAGAAATTGTGGAGAGAGGAGAAGGTAAGAATTTGGAAAGGGAAGAAGGAAGGAAGAAAGCAAAATTGCGGGGATTTTTGAGTCCTTGTACAGGAATTGAAGACAATGTGTCTATTTTTTTTTTTGAGCCCCACGCAGCGGCTATACAGTACCACACAGCGGCTATACCGTACCACACAGCGGCTATACCGTACCACGCTATATATAAATTATTAATTATATATATAGAAACATATAAAAATTTTAAAAAGAAAATAATATTAAAAATAATAATAACAAGAATGGCAATAATAATAATAATAATAATAATAATAATAATAATAATAATAATAATAATAATAATAATAATAATAATAATAATAATAACTTTCCTTTAACAGTAGGAAAATAGTTAAAATGCAGACTCCGAGGTTCTACCAGGCACAAGAAGTGCAGATTCAGAATAGGCTGGGTTGTTGGGGGGCCTACTACTACAGGTAGGCTCTGCTTCAAAATCCAGAGTGTCACCAATGAAGCTCTGCTGTAGTAATTGTTAGTCAGGCAGAACTTCTTTTGTAAGGATGTTAAACACAGAAGCCAGTTGAGTATATAATTGTAGTTTTTACAAGCAGGTAGCCTGAAGCTTGAACCCCAGATATCCGCATAAAACAGTATAAAATGTTTTCAATAAAGAGATTATTATAATGTTTATTTAATGAAATAATTCCATAATAAAATCACAAAATTCGCTTGCTTGCGTAAGATGGATGGCGGTTAGAAAAAGCGTAAACAAAGTATTGCCATCCCAAATAATTTTCGTTAAATTTTTGAACACAGTCTATAAATTACAGTGCGTAATTTTATTTTGTTTATTAATACTGCTTGCTATTATAGAGGTCATTTTATTTTGTTTATTAATATTGCGTGCTATTATAGAGGTCATTCATGACCTCCATCACCACAATATATATATATATATATATATATATATATAGCGTATATATATATAGCAGCATAGTAACCTCCCATAGGGAGAGATATAAAGAGAAAGAAGGAAAAATATATATATATATATATATATATATATATATATATATATATATATATATATATATATATATATATATATATATATATATATATATATTATTTTTAGATATCAAATTTTTTTATTATTATTTATTCTTATTGTATTATTACATACATATTTATCTACATATATATATAGATACATAGATAAAAATTACATACATACATACATATATATATATATATATGTAGTATATATATATATTATTACATATATATACATATTACATTTAAGTTATTTCTGATTAAAAAGAGCGGAAATTGATCCCAGCCCTCAAAAGAAGATAATAGCACCAAAATTTGAAAACTACATTATATAAACTCTTATATACTTCCAATTAAAATTCTTTTATTGTAAGAATTCATTCAAAATGTAGATTTAAGCTGTAATACAATGTTTTAGTAGATTTTTAACTTTTGAATGATTAAAGTTTAATCATTCAAAAGTTACTAGTAAAATTTCCACGTTCCTCACTTTCAAAATTGAGTTCAACCTGTTCGCGTGTTCATAATCAAAAATCAAAATGGTTAAGTTTAAATTATTATACAGGGTTATGTAAATTTTCTTTTCATTACTATTTCAATCTTTCTCTATCCTTTTACTTCAATTAATCAATTACCTATTAAATTTTTAAATAAGTGCTACAAACTACAGGCAGAGTCACTTATTAAAAACCACCCGAGGAGAGAAAACACTTCGAAACAGCCCAAAAGATAAGACCTCAATAGATTGCAATTTGCTCTAATTTTAAGTTTTTATACTAGTTTAATCTGAAGAGTGTCCTTTCATCTGGAACTTAGGGGTTTCAATAAACAAAAAAGTTTTATTTTCTTCTTTCTATAAGTTCACTGATTGCTATGGAAATCTCAGGTAATGAAGAAGTTTTGTATTTCTCTGTGGATGAGCTAAGTCTATTTAGACATTACAAACTTATCATAACCTGAACGTAGGATGTGCCCTAATAACGAGCTGGATATCATAAAGGTGAATAAGGAAAGCCTATTGGAAATCGTTATACTTGAGAGGCTCTAATCTTTTTGGGTTCCTAAAGTCTAATCATTTCGTTTTGTTTTTAAGCTTCATTATATTTTACACACAGAGAACTAATCGAAGAAACTATTAGTATAGTATTTATTTTTTTATTATTTTTTTTTTGTTTTGTTTATTTTAATCTATTCATTTTATTTTCTATTTTTCTCTTCAGTTAATATCAATTATGGTTTTATTTCTATATATGATATCTATATATATATATAGTATATAGTACTGATATCTAACTGTATTGTAAAATTTGATAAGTTTTTTATAAGAAAATCCTATGGGATTTTTAGAGACTTGAGCATGACACTCTGCAGTAACTGTATAGGTTTTTAGCCTTAAAAGATTCAAAAATTCGTGTTGCAATTTGATTCTCCACTTTTATTGTAAAAAGATCCCTCGATTTCTATCATAAAAAATTGTGGGTGACATGCCTCTGTGCTACTATTACCTATAAGGAACATGGTTTCAGGTAAATTTTGAATTTTTTTTTTAGAAACAAACATTGTAGTTTGGTGGGCCGTCCACACAAATTAAATTCAAAACAAACTTTCACTAAAGTACGATATAGTATTAGTTTTGAAGTAACACATAGTACAAAGGGCAATAACAAATCTTAAAATGGCAATGTTGTCATGACCAGATGAAACAGCAAACTAAGACTAAAGGTGTTACAGAACTAAGTTACAATGCCAATAGTTGTTGAAAATTGAAAAAAAAATATATAAAACGGTTTCCTAATGCCTAAATTAAAATATATTGTTCTGGACAGCTCTTAATTTTTATGTGAAATAAGGGGTGATTAATACTTAATAGTAACACCTGATCACAATCTAATTATTAATTATTAATTAATTATAATTATTGATAGGCTCGTTCATACCATAATCTAATATTAGATTGTGAATTGACTCTTTTGTAATATTGATAGATGTTACATCAGAAATAAAAGAACCTGTTTTTGCAACCATGATCCTTGGGTGACAATTAGTGTAGAAATTTGGAACATAGTAGCCTAGCTATAATATTATTATTTTTAATTTTTTTTTTCAACTTTGCTTTATATCACTTAAATATAACCCAACAAAAAAAAAAAAAAAACAATCATAAAAAATGAAAAAAATTATTTTTGTTTAATAAAAAAAACAGTTATTTACTCATGCCAACCAGCCCACTATTACCGCATATATAATACTATATAAATATATAATATATATATATATATTATAATAAGTATATATATTATATATATATATATAGTATATATAACTAATATATATCTATAGAGGTATATATATATAGTATTATAAGTGGACCATTTATAAGTGTGTGACTCCGTTAGCATCATAGGTTACGGATTAATTTGGGTTAAGTAGGTTAGGTTAGGTAAGGTTAGGGTTAGGGTGGTCTACTGCTTCTGGTCCAAAATTTAATGTTATACCGCTATAAGTATTACAATAACGATACATTAATTAGTGATTTTCGCTCCTGAAAGTCACCACTTAATAAATAGCCTATATATATATTAATATATTAATATATATACTATATATATCATTATATATTAATATATAATATATATATGATAATATATATATATAATATATAAATATAGTAATATTTTACATCTGATGATGGTTAGAAATATTGTGAGACCTGCAGGTCGACTCAACTTTTTTTCCAGTAGGGTTCAGGGTCTCAGCCGGATATGTATCTTAAAAAACTATTAATGCTACAGTAAAAGGAATACATTTTTCAAATCAGCGTAAAAGTTAGTTAGAGGACATTTCTTAAAATTTCATAAATTAGTTGTAAAAGAAGTGAAATAAAGATGTAGAATAGTAATTTTAAACTTATTTTAATTAATGTTGGGTGGTGTTTTAAAACTGAGAATACCCAGGAGTTGCCGCAAGAGATGCCTAGGATTGGGTCTCCTCGGCCTCCGGGAATGAGCGGGAGCGATTTAACCCCTCCTCCCTTCGGGGAAGCCTTCGAACCTTCTGCTCTTGGTATTTGGTGCCGCGGTGGTGTCTCCGCCCCTCCCTACGGAGTATGAAAACGTCCCCTATATTCCCAGTCGGCCTCAAACCCCTAGTGGTGCCATATATATATATATATATATTATATAATATATATATATAATACCTATAAATATATAGTAACATTATATATATATTACGTAATATATATATATATAATATTTATTATATAGTATACAAAATATATATATAATTTTGTGCACATGAGAGAGATTTATGCGATTAGACCGCTTTACACATGAAGTGTTTTAGAGATGCCAAGATGTTTGACAATAGAATGTTTTCAATAACACAAACAATAATTATTTATACATTAATTATCTTAATAATGAAATTTTCATAAAATTTTACGCTGATTCAAAAATTGTATTCCTTTTTACTGTAGCATTAATATTTTTAGATACATTATGAAATGGCTAACGAAATGCGGCCAAATATATATATATATATAATAATATAGTATATATAAATATAATATATATATAGTATATATACTATATATATAGAGATAGATAGCTTTTTATATGAATGAAAATTAGCTACAGTCTCTCTCACATGGATATGATTTTTAGTACTCTGCATAGTCTTAACATTTTTTAATGAATTTCTAAATTTATTCTGGTAATGGTTACGCGTGGACAGAGGGTTTCACCCCGTTTTTATGAAAAATCACAAGGATATATCTCCTTAAAAAATAATAATGATTATGAATGTAGGTGAAAAACAAAATTTTACACCTCTCTTTAGGAAATAAAAGTTACAGCCTCTCAAAGTTGTTAAAAATCCCATAGACTGTTCCAATATTGATCGATCCAAGGTTAGGTCTCATTTCAGGCCTCTAAGTGATATGGAGTTTTGTTAGTATAGGTCACAGAGAAAATTCTTATGTAGAATTAACAGAATTTTTCATAACCTGAACTAGCCGATGCTCCTAAAACGAAGCATGGAAAGCCCATTAATTTTTAGTTATAGAAAGTCTCCTGATAATTGTTATCTTTGAGAAGGCTTTTAAATTTTGTTCCTAAAAAAAATTGCCATTCTTGTCCTATATTGCTTCATTAGTTTTTTTATCCAGTAATATTCTGTGATATTGATTTAGTAAATTTAGGATTTGCCAAAAAGTTATAAGGCAAATCCTATGGGGTTTTCTCTTACGAACTTGAGAGGAGCCTGTAGACTTTTTTCAAATAAGAGAGAGCGAACGATTTTCGCTTTTCGAACCATCTCTTTATTATTATTTTTTAGTAGAGTAATCCTGTGATTTCATAAAAACGAGGGTGACAACCATCTGGGTAACAATTACCTTTTTTTATTATTATTTTTTATATATATTCATTTTATATTATCTTTCATTTCATTGCAAATACTTTTCTTATTGAGATAAAACATCAAGAGAACTCCATTTCATTCTCAGCCTTTATATTGACTTTTTTTATCAGAAAAAAAAAAAATTATCAAAAAACAAGCCAACGAGGCCAAAACTATATTTAGATGGGCACCAGAGGCCCAAACAGGTAGAAACAATCTCCTATAATGGACAGATTCTATAAACGGCCCAGTCAACATAGATTGAAGCGACTAATAGAAAAGAATTTACAGTCACTTAGGACAGGATTCCGCAACTGCTGATGCCAAGCGTCACCCATGAAACGAGGTAATTGAACTAATATATAAATGAAGTCAATGGACAAAAACAATATTTTTTAACTTTCTCAGATCGACACGTAATATCAACAGAATAAACTGCTTGCTAAAAGCCTCTCTCTTTATGTCTCAAGAGGTGTCGCAGGTCGCCAATTTGTATTATTTTCTATGAAAATTTTAGATTTAAAAGTAATTATTCTCGTCAAAAAATTATTTATTTGCTTGAGAATTAAAAATTTAACATTTAATTTGATTTGACATAACAAATCAAAAACAAAAACGATGATGCAATACTTATTATATAAAAAAATATATACTCGCAGGCCTATAGAGTATAATTAAACTGGCTCTTGTCTTAAATTATTTAAAGAAAACTATAAATTCAAAAAACATGCGAATATATAATATATATATATAATATAATATACATAGATTATATATATACCTATTAATATATAATATATATACTATAATATATTATAGTATATATATGATATAATATAATATAGGTATAATATAAGTAATATAAATATTAATATACTAATATATAGATATATATATATATATAATATATAGTATATAATTATATTATATGAATATATATATATATAATATATAGTATATATATAATATTATATAAAATATATTATAATATTATATTATATAGTATACAACTAGTATTTATTATACGTATTATAATATATAGTCACTTGACCCTCTAGTCTTCTGCGGCGCGATGTGGTGCTTCATCTCTTTTTCTATAGGTACCGTAGCCGGCAGTTGTGTTCGATCGAAATACCACTCGTCGTACCACTGGACTGCGACGCCCTCGTAGCACATGGAGGTGCTGTGTTCGCACGAGTTTGTGTAAGATTTGGTAACGGTCCAGGCTAAGTTCGCTGCGGTGCCCTCACATCCTGCCAACCTCTGTCTGTGAAACTTTCTTCCATCTTCTTGTGTTTCCTGCTGAATTAATCTCCCTCACTTTAGCCTGCGTCTGAGCAATCTGCGTAATTTGCGCTAGCGGATGAAGTTGGCGTGCAACACTCCTCGTGAATAGGGCTCATGCTCTGAGTTACAGTAACGTCAGAAAGTACCTACAAAGCCTATATATATATAATATATACCCTATTATATATATTCTATACTATATATATAAATATAATACTATATATATATATATATATATATAGTTTTATATACTAATTACTATATATATAGTATATATATATAATATATATATAGGTCAGCATCCCCGAAATATCGGGCTATGTAACTAAAAAACTATAACAGCTACACGAAAATAAATAGCATTTATTAATCAGCAGACATTTTTACCGGCGGAAATAAAAAAAAAAAAAAACAAATTACAAAAAATAAAGCTTTTTAAAAAAAATAAAGAATGTTAAAAATGTGAAAAAATTAGTTTTTTTGACAAAACGAAGAAGCTGGACTTTACTCCCGAGTGAGACGGAAAGTGGCCAAATGTTGAATTTTTTTTTTTTAAACCTAACGTAATACCCGTGTAACAAGAGCGCATGGAATTAGAGTCGGGGTTTTCTCCGGACTATCCCGGGGGACGGCTGGGGGCACTTCGTCCCCTCTAGTCCCTCCTCTCTCGAACCCCCTAAAAAGGAGATACAAAATGAAAAAATAATATTCTCTCCAAAGTCGGTAAAACAAAATGGTATGTTGGTGCACTTTTGATCCGGAGACTAATGCAGATTTCAACGTCAATCCAGAGCGTGCGAGCTAATTCAAGGTGTAAGATTTACTAATATTTAAGGAGTTATTAATGAAAGATTAAGAATAATAATAAATTTGTTTTTTAGTTTCTTCGATGAAATGACTTCCTCTTTTCAAAATTGTTTATTTATTTTCCTGTAGAGGTTATAGTTTTCTAGTTACATGCCTGCCTTTTCGGATGCTGCCATATATATATATATATATAGGCCCAAGCGTTTAGTATAGATCCGTCATATTTGTATCCTAAAAAACTATTAGATTGCCCCCGAAGCACGAATACATTGGGGATATGCTGTCCAATTTTAGTACGGCGAAAATGAAAAAAAAAAAAAAAAAAAAATAAAAAAAAAAAAAAAAAAAAAAAACTTAAATCTCAAAAACTACAATACTACAGCGAAATGGAATACATTTTGGAATCCTGGGAAAATTGTCACATAGGAAAATGCTTTTACGGCACACTAGGGGGCTCAGCGCGACGGGAACATAGGGGGGCGACGTTTTCCATACCCCGTAGGGAGGGGCGGAGGAACCCCCCGCGACACACAAATACCAAAGAGCGGGGTTCCGGAAGACCCTACCCGGAGGGGGGGAATTAAGTCCTACCCCGTAGTTCCCCGGAAGCGACGAGACCCCGACCCTGCCATCGGTCTGCGGTATAAAAGCCCTTGGGGTATTCTTTAGTAAGAAAAAAAAAAAATGCAAAATTATTGCATAGAAAGTATAAAGCCAACTTTAATAGAAAGTCCATTTATTTTTTAACGAGAAACAATAAAAGGTCTCTAAATAGGCTCTAATCATATTAGTTAGATTATTAACAATAAATTTATTTCTTTTATTTTTTTTACATTTTTCTTAAGTGAAATTTTCCCAGGAGTCCAAAAATGTATTCATTTTCGCTGTAGCTCTTAAGTTTTGAGAATTTTTTTTTTTTTTTTTTTTTTTTTTTTTTTTTTTTTTTTTTTTTACATTTTCCGGCTAAAACATTTGGACCTAGCATCCACAATGTATGCCGTTTTACTGAGCATTCATAGTTTTTCTGAGATATAACCGACTGAGGATATCACTAAACGCTGACCATATATATATACTATAAAGACATGAGTAATATATATATATATATATAATATATTATCGATAATATATATAATTATATATATATATGAGATTATATATATAATATATATTAATTATATAATTAGTAACTAGAATATAATATATATAAAAGTCTTACTTTATGTATGTGGTGTGTGTGTGTGCGTGTGTAGTGTGTGTCTGTGTGTGATGTATCTGTAGGTGTTTGGATAGTATGATAAGCCAGGAAATGTTTGGATATCCAGCTATAGAAACCCGGTTATCGTACTGTTTATTTTAGTATGTCCGGTAAATAGATTTTGGCTCACATTTCTGATCTGTGTTCTATAAATGTCCGGTAAAATGAGCTCATCTTTCTACAAATAAAAGTCAAAGTTTAAACAGTTCTTTTTATGTACGGTCTATTTTTAACTGAACTGACAATGTTCGGTAAAAATAACCGTACATAAAAAGATCATTTTTTTTGTATAAAAATATATATTATATAGACATAGCCTTATATATATATATTTATATATATATATAATATATATTTAATATATATAAAGAAAAGTATATATATATATATGATAATAGTAAAGATATAAACATATATATAATTTATATATATATATATATATATAGTATATATATATTTGTGTTGTCGCTCGGTATAACACACACGTCTTCAATCTCGTTCCAGATCTTGGAACTTATACCACATAAGACGTATCCAAACAATCTTTAACATAAAAATAATACACAATGTTCTAAAGTTGGAGAAAAAAAAAATATCCTACTGTTTGGGCAATACTATAGCATCAGTGTTGGCACTGATTACAATCAAATTGATTTAATCAAGTGATTAAATCAATTTGATTTTGTAAGAACGCTTAATTGTTTTTTATTTTATTTTTTATTTTTTTTTACAAATTGTTTTCTTAAATTAATAATTATTCCTGGTTATCGCTTTGGCGAATTAATGATAAGTATAGATTCGCATATAGGATTATCTATGTAAGTTTCAATTGAGTGTTTAAGAACAGAGGTACACCCCACATCTGTATCTCCGAGGCTTAAAGCAGTTGGATATTTCAGTAAGAGTTGTATTAATTGATCTTTTTGCTCCCAAGTTAGGTCTGTTTTAGGATTATTTACTAATTTTATCAAAATAATAATTAAAAAGGCAATTTTTGATTTTTTTGATTTTTTTTTAAAAAATCAAAAAAATCACCAACCCTGATTCTTTATGACTTGTTCAGACGATTTGGCATTGATTTAATTAGATTTGGGCATGTTTCAACCAGGGATGGCACTGATTAAATCAAATTGATTTAATCACTTTATTAAATCAACTTGATATTTTTATGAAAAAATCATGGATTTTTTTTTATTTTTTGATTTTATATTTTAGGGAAAATTTTTTTAGAAATTAATAATTATTCCTAGTTATCACCTGATTATGATAAGTATATTGACTAATAATCAGCAAATCATCCAATGTAGTTCAAATCATTCAATAAAGAAAATAAATCAATATGGATACAAATATATATATAAATAATATATATAAATATATATATATATATAAATATATATATATATATATATATATATATATATATATATATATATATATATAATAACTATAATATAGTATATATTATAATATATATTATATATATCATATATAATATAATAATTAAATAATTAAGAATAAACTAATAATAACTTTATAATGTTTATTGAACTTTTTTTTTTTAATAAATTATTTTACATTTAATAATTTTATCAAAATAATTTAAAAGGCAATTTGTGCCTAAAAAAATCAAAAAAATCAAATAAATCAAAAAAATCATTGATTTTTTTGATTTTTTGATTTTTTTAAAAAATCAAAAAAATCACCAACCCTGCTATACATTGATGGGGTTGTATAAAATAATTATAAAACAGTTTAACTACTAAAATGATAAATAGTAATGTTAAATTAATTAAATAAAGGAAAATTTAACCTCACCTAATCTTGCTTAAAGGAATAGAGTCGAGGTAGTGGCTACTAGATGGTGCTGAAAAGGAAAAGGAAGGAGGACATGTTATTGTGTGGAAGGAAGTCCCTTACAATGAACCCTTCAAGAATCTGAAATTTTTGTTGTTTCAATTTATTTTTTCTCTCTCTTTTCCCTACTTGAACCTGGTTGAGGCTCACCAGGTTTGAGTTTTACTAAAAATCTGTAAAAAGAACTTTGATTGTATGATAAACAGATAGCCTTCTCGATCAGAATGTTTCCGGAATGTGAATTGTCTGGTCATTCCAGACAATGCTATTACGGTTTGTTTGGGGTTTGGTTATGGTGTACTTATCTGCATACAATTATAATATATATAATAGTCATATATATATATATATTATATAATATATAATATAGTATATATAATAAATATATTATATATAATATATAGTATATATATAATATATAATATTATATATTAGATATAGACGTATATATATATATATTATAATAATATTTACCCTTTCCATAATAATCTTTGACTTTACTTTGATTTGAATCAAAAATGTATTTCTTTTTTTAATGTTTAGTTTTATGCCTTTAATATTTTATTTCCTGATAAAATTTTAATTAGGTAAATGTAGAAAAAATATATATTTTAAAATTTTTCCATGTTTCTCAGATTGGTGACAAAATCCTTTTTTTTTTTTTTTTTTTTTTTTTTTTTTTTTTTTTTGAAGAATAGCAAATTTATACCAGCAATTTAATTAATCGTATGAAGGGAAAAGGGTGTCCTTTGTCTTTTTTAATATTTTACAAAATGCAATTCAGTAATCATGAAATTCAGTAAATCCATGAAATAATTAGGAGCCGTCAGTCAGAGCTACAAATAGAGAATGGGGTCCGGCATTCTGACATTTTTAAGTTTAAGAGTCGGAATCGGACGAAATTTTGAGATCTAACTCTTCGAATATTGTCAATCCCGATCATATTTCTAGAGTTCAGTAACAGAAGTACTAAATCTTATAAAAATTAAAAGCATATATAAAACTTAAAAAAAGAAACAAAGAATAAAAATAGGTAGTAAAATATGTTTGTTTAAGAAAAAAAAACGAAATAAAAAAAAACAAACTCTAAATATGCGATTCAATCTTTATCAAGCTGGTGGAATTTTGCATCGAGTAAGTCCCAAAGTTTGATAAACACAATACAAAAAGCAAACTTCAAGAATGTGATTAATCGCAATCAAGATAGTGGAGTTGTGCATCAAATAAAAAACAGAAACCAAAATGCTAAGATCTGGTAAAAAAAGAAAACAAATAACAAAGAATAAGTTGCATTTAACAGTGACTTAACACCCATAAAATCTCATTCAAAAATCTGAGAATTATTATAATGATCTCAAACACACTGTTTCGAATTAAACTCATGGAAAAAAGAAAGTATTGATTACTTCCATTTTTTGTACATAAAAACAATCTCAAATCTATCGTCTTTATTTTATCTTCAGATTCGATGTTTAAAGATTTGAAGGAATTGTAATAAGTCTTCACGTCTCATAAAACAAAATAAAGTGTTTCTCGAGTCTTACTTTCCACTTACAAATAATATATATATATATATATATAATATATCTAATATATATATATATATATTATATAATTATATATAATATATATATATATAATATCCCCATATATATATATAAATATAATATATATATATATATTAATATATATATATATATGTTATATATATATATAATAATATATATTATATATATAATATATAGGATAATATATAAATAATAATATAATACTATATATATATATATAATATATTATATTATATATATATATATATATATATATATATATATACTATATCTAATATTTATATATATATTAATATAAAATATATATAATATAATATATATATATATATATATATAATAAAATAATATATATATATATTATATCTATAATATAGTATAATATATATATAGTATATAATAAATATATATATATATTATATATATATATATATATAATATATAATATATAATAAATAAGTATTATATATTAATTATATATTATATATTTATATATTTAACCAATAACAATTGGATGAAGCAAATAAAAACTAATTTTGCGACTTCTGTAAACAAAATTCTAGCAAAATGGTTAGCATTAGTTCTTGTCCTGTTTAGCGATGTAGAAAATTGCTTATGGAGAGTTTTTCAACGAAAATACCTCAAAACACACACACTATATTTATATATATTTATATAGAATATACTATACTATAATATATATATAATAAGTATGATAAATATGATATACTATATATATATTTATATAGTATTAATCTATATATTATATAATATATATATATATATGTATTATATCCCATCGGGCCTATCTTATTTAGGGATCCCATATCACTACAAAAACCCAGCAACTTCCAACGGACAGTAGTCACAGGTCTCTGTAGGGAGGAAATCTAATATAGAGTAATATAGTATATATATATATATGATATATATCTAGATATATATATATATATATATATAATATATATATATATATATAAATATATATATATAATATATATGGGCGTGTCGGCGAATGTCTATGTGACTTCCTATATATTCATCTTCGTATATAACCTATGTAAAATGATAAGATAAAAAAATTCGTTATTTAGAATTTTTTTTTATATAAAGCCAAGAGTTGCTTTGCGGGAGAACTTACAAAAAATTTACCGAAGCCATATTTACTTTCTTTTCAAGCGTCACTCGTGAACTACCAAGAGTTCCCACCCCTAGTTCCCTCATTTTCACGAACATTCCTTTTTCTTTTAGACATTTTTTTTCTCTTCTTACCATGTTTTCCTTTTTCCCATTTTTCTTTAAACTCCATTAATTTTCAAAGTTCTATTTAGAGTTTGGAACTCGGGAAGGTCAAATGTCTTCTATTACGCCAAGTCAACCTTTTCTTCTAGCGCTTTCGACTTTACAAATCTTGGCTTTACTCCCGTCTTTTTACTAATAATCGGTGCTATTTTTAATACACTTTCGTCAAAGTTAGCAAAGTCTACTGAACAATTAGGTCGAGATTGTTTTGTGGAAGAAATAAAGAATATAAAACTTTGATTTATTGCGATTGAACATAGTAGACTTCTTTCTGCTTTTATGTTATTAATATTTATTTCAATAAAGACACGGATGTTTGGAAATCAGTATTTGACCCATGATATATTACGGCCGTCAGGCGAAACTACAAGTCGAAACTACAAAATCAGGAGAGTGAGGAGTCGATTCACACATTTTAAAGCACATTTTTCTTCCTATTTTGCAACCATGTAATTTAACATAAGAAATTTTTGAGATCTAACTCTTCGAATATTTTAAATCCCGATCATGTTAGTTAAGTTTTGAAACAGATAAAAGGTAGTACCAAAGTCATAAAAAAATCAAACCATATAACAAAGAATAAAAATAACCACTAAAATCTTTTAATCAACAAAATAGAAAACCAACTCCAAGAATGTGATTCAATCCTTATTCAGCTGGTAGAAATTGCCATTAAATAAGTCCCAAAGTCTAATTAAAATAAGATAAAAAACAAACTTTAAGCATGTAACTAATCTCGACAAAGATGGTGGAATTGTGCATCAAATAAAAATATTAAAACAAAGTACCAAGCTCTTCGTTAAAAAGAAAAACAACAAACAAAGAAAAATTTAATTTTAACACCCATAAAATCACATTCCATAACCTGTGGATTACTATAGCGATCTCCAACACACTATTTCGAATTAAATTCATGAGAGAAATAAAGTATTGATTAGTTTCATTTTTTGTACATAAAAACAATCTCAAATCTATCGTCTTTATTTTATATTTAGATTCTTTGCGCTTTCGACTCGATCGAAAAAAAGTAACTATTTCGAGATGAATCTAAGAAGTTTCGAATTGCCTGAATTTAAGAAGAGTCTGAGAGACATAGATTAAACATGTGCTAACATGCACAGTGTTTATAGATTTAAGTACTATTCTGATACAATTGCCTATCGGAATTCGCCTCTATGAAGATCTCTATCACATTGCCTCTTAAACTTCCGAGTTTTAAAACAAGATAGCCGAGTCTCTCCAAAATTCCATTTGCCAATGCTTTTCTAAGATATATATACGGACAAATGATAAAAATCTCTCTTAAAGTTAAAGGAGTATCACCAATCACCACCAATCGCGTACCCTACACAAAGTGAAAACTGTTCTGCTTGGGAAATATCCTTGTTTCATCTAATACTGAAAAAAATTGTTTTTATTATTCTTCCACTATTTTTTCTTGTAAAGCTTTTGTATTTACGGACTTATATTTCATCTTATCAACGCTCGTATACTTTGATATTTTTGGCGATGAAGTTAACTGGTTCAAACTGTCACCTTCCATTTGTTTCAAACCCAAGAAGGCTTCTAAAAATTTCGTCATTTTTAGCTGGAGTTTGATAATTAAATACGGTCCAAGTCACTTTGATCTCTTAAATGCAAGACTTGCTGCCACAAAACTTATAGTTATCATTATTGTACCATTTTCTCTATTTTCTTCACTTTTTCTTTTTTTTTTTCCAGTTGTTTGTCTATATGCTTTCGATTTTTTTCTGAATAAGAGCTTCAATTTATTTTATATATAGTAATTATATATATATATATATATTATATATAATATATATATATATATTTATATTATATATATATATATAATTATATTATATATATATATAATAAATATATATATAATATACTATATAATATATATATATTAGTTTTTAGTGTGTGTGTGGTAGAGTAAATAAATATATTTGTAGTTTGTTTTCTGTTGAAAAAATTGCACTGTCATATATTTAGTGGGGCTGCAGCCCCTCAGCCCCCCTGGCTACGCCCTTGATATATAGTACTTCATACAAAGGCGGATGAGACCTTTGTATAGTTGGAGTAGCTGAGAAGAGGAAACAATCTCGCACTCAAAACATAACTCCCAGTTTCCTTGAGGCCTCCCTCTAGCCACCGGTGTGATGTGAGGTTTCCCAGACATTTTTTTTTGTTAAGGTCAAGGATATTGTGTTAGCATTGAGTTTGCTACGAGTGAGAGATGCTCGAGATACTGACGATCGAAGCAGAGATTGCGGAGAGTTATAAAGGTGTTATAGAGAGGGAGATTCGTAGAAGTTGGTTTTCTAAAGAATTGAATTTCACAAGGTGAGACCCCCAATCGGAATTTCCATCCAGCATCAGCGGATAGATGGGAAGATTAGAAGATAGGACAATTCTAAACTAAAGAGGGAGCAGAATTGAAATGAGTTGAAAATAAGGTCGAGTCATCGGCATATGAGTGGATAGAGTAGATGTGCAGTGAGAAAATCATTAATGAAAGTAGTAATAAAAGTAAGGAATAAGCAGACCTTTGATAATTTTGGCCATATTTGACGAAATAAGAAGAAGAAGTCGCTCTCATCAACCATGGCCGATATTGAGGGACTTGAAAGAAAGCTAGACATAACAAGCAAAGAGAAGGAGGAACCCAAGGGGGGGAGCTTTGAGAGCTTGGTGTGACTATGTAGTTACTTAACTGTTTTAACTCGAAACTCTTTGTTATGTTAACAGTTTATTCGTGTTTAAGGTGTGATAGGTTTTGTCTTGTACATTATTTTCTTAGTTTCATGTAAACGATATGTTAGCTTTATTTGTGTGAAAACTTTATTACGTTAGCCTATTTCATTGATCTGTATGATAATAACCATGTTGTGATAAATTTTGTTAATATTACGTCCTTAAGTAAATGACAGCGACATGTTAAAAGTGTAAGTGGTTACGTTTTGTATGCTATATAGTTTTAAACTGTTGTTAAGTGTTGAAGCTTTTTAACGTTTCAGTTTTTCATGTTAAGATGTGTTAGGTTTTGTTTTGTACTTAATTTTTTAGTTTCGATGATTTAAAAAGAATATTGGTATATCTTTGCATTTTAGCTCTAAATATATTGAAATCAGTGTATAAAGAATTGATTTTATGTTATGTTATTCAAAATATACTCGAAATTACTTGAATCAATTAATCAATGATGGTCATGAAGGGGGCCATATGCTGGTGGATTGGTGTTGATTACATGATTTACTGGCTTTAAGGTATGTAAAACGTTAAATTTAGTAAAAATTTGACCTATAATAGAATCAATTAGATCAGAGATGTCAGGAGGGTAGGTTTGGATAGTGGTTTTATAATGTAATTTACTGACTGCTTTAGGGTATGTGAAGCATAACAATTTTAGTAAATTTTGACCTTAAATAATAGATCAATAGATACAGATGGTCAAGGAAAGGGCGTGGATTAGAGTTTGTTTAGTGATTTACTGCTTTAAGGCATGTATGTAAACTATGAAGAATTTTAGTAAAAATTTGACTTAAATCAATAGATCAATAGATCCAGATGTCAGGGAGGGAGTTTGGATAGTGGTTTGATTTAGATTTACTGCTTTAGGGTATGTAAAACATCATGAAATTTTAGTAAAAATTTTGAACTTAATCAATAGATCATGAACAACTGGACAGGAGGGTTGACAGGAAGGTAGATGGATGGTGTTGATTTAGTGATTACCTGCTTTACTATGTAAAAAGTAAATTGTAAGATATAACATAAAATGTAAGAAACTTAATTTATTATTTATTTATTTATTTAAATTTTATTTATTTATTTTTTTATTTTTTTTCTTGAAGGTTTGAAACTATTATTTCGAAATCTACATCAATAACATATATCACACTGGTATTCGTTGTTATACGACTGTTTATTAACTAAGCACCACAGGCTCCAGCACCGGTGCGGAGCCAACTCAGAATTCAATACTAACTCTTTCTAGAAACTAAACTCGAATCATATCACCAAATTTCAGCCTCTACGAACAATTTATTTTTTTAATGGGGGTGGGTCCCCCTTTGGGGGAGGTCCCTCGGGGATGTAACTTCATCTACGAGGTTACGTTATCTCCAAACGGGGTACCAAGTTTGACAGAGATACCATGTCTCAAACTCTTGCCAGAGCGTGGACGGGAACGAGAAAGCGGTGCGGGTGCGTGCGGCGCGGCGCGGTTGGTGCAGGCGGTCAGAGGCTGAACTCGACCGCTGAAGAACACGCGGAAGGACTTAAAAAACAACTCAGAAAGTAATATAAATAATAATATATATATCAACAGACAAACAAACGAGCGCTAACAAAGACCTCGTCTGGTGTTGTGTCAGACAGACCTTCGGTCTGTCTACTCCAAATGGTCGTTTTAGGCCTAATTGATCGCTCAGATCCCGCACAAGGGCGTAGCACAATATCGGGCTCATCCTCGGGGGTGACCCCTCTATAGTACTCTAACAGATCTTGAATTTAACACGTCGATTCGTCTTAGCCCATATATCTGATATATTCAAGTTACAAAGCAAATATCTCTATTCCTTCATATCAGAAAAGGGTGGGGATACGCGATGTACATCACTACTAATGACTAACCTAAAAAACGTTTTGAATACCTAACAAGTTTTAATGAGCTCTTATTTCACTGTATATATAGCATTCCTTGCCCTAACTGTAGAATATTTATGTGGGAGAAACAGTTGACTTTAAAAGACAAATGACACATAAATACGATTCACATACGATAACAAATTTCAAGACATTCCAACACTTTATTCACTAAACATGAAAATATATCGATAATATGGAACCCATCATTAATACACAGATAATAAAGATGAAAATAATATGATATCTATTGCATTATAAAGATAACTTTAATAAAATAGCAGGTGAAATAAATATGACTTGACGCAGAAATTTAATGATAGTAAAATAACGAAAAATTTTAAAAATTCGATAAAAGTTAATCATAACAACATCGCAACTGAAAAATTGTTCATGACTTAGATTCTTCTTTAACGCATAAAAGTTCTCTTTCTATACAATAATCCACCTGAAGAGGCCGTTCTGAAGCCGGCGAAAAATACTTGTTATAATTTTAGATATCATACATATATGGGCACGATGTATGATGTTTTGTGATACCCTGATTTTTATGTATTGTTTTAATAATAAAAGTGACTTTTAAGTGTGTATTCATAAGAGCATCATAACAACTATACCTAAGTTAATTTCTAAATAGAATATATATAGATAAAGCCAACAATTAGCTATACAATATGCTATACTTTAATCAGATCAATTATTACTATTATAATTTTATAAATGGAATAAGGCATAATTTATATCAATAAATCTTCTATAGAAATATATTTAAAAATATTTCATGGCCTCTATGAATGTTTTGTGAACGATGAGCTTTCGAATCCTTTTTATTCTGGATCTCTTCGACGTTTGTTTATTGAAGACTAAATAAACATTTTAATCGGATTTTTGCATATATTACTGCTCATGGGGCCTATCATTGGCGCGGGTTTTGGTCTGGGAATTTTTGATTTTATACTTTTTAAAAGGTCTGTTAAAAAAACTCCTGGCACTATGTCAATGTTATATTCACCTTTTTGTTTATTAAAAATAGGAAATTTTTTATGCATAGTGATTTTATGAGTTTGCGTTTTGTGGGAGTCGAGTAACTGTAGGATGGGGCATATCATTGATGTTGATGTTATGATTGAGATGATCTATGTGTGGTTAGAGCGGAGTTTTGAGAGTCTAAGGAACCATGTTTATGTTGAGGGATTTCTGTTAGTCATTTGATGCCGCCCTTTGCACCGCAGGTGTATGGATGGAACTGGAATTATCGCTTATGCTTTGTGGAGCTTTGTTTTTATATAGTGGTGTTTGAAGATTCTTTATTAGAGACGGTTTAGAGGAGGTTATCTTAATTTTGATGGTAAAGTTAAGATTTGATGATGCTGGTAAAAAAGAATCTTCAAAACCACTCATATACAAAATAACATTCTCACAATGCATATGACAAATCCAGCATCATGCACTCATCATTACAAATAGGCAAACAAATGATGTCAAAAGAAGATCTCTCAACATAAACATGATACTTCTTATGACTCTCAAACTCGCTCTTACCACAACATAGATCTCTCAATATACATCACATCATGATATCCCATCCTACAGGTACTCGAACCACAAACTTCAAACTCATATGAATCACTATTCTAAAAAATTCTTTCCTAATTTTACTCTTCATAAAATGTTGTAATATACATTTGATCCCGACCTTTATAATACATTCTTTCCAACCACTTTTTTTTTCAAAAATATAGAAATCAAAATTTACTTAAATTCTAATATATTTTCATTTTTAATCATTTTTACTATTTACATTGATAATTTCATTTAAATTTGTATTGGTCTTGTCAATAACACTGTCCGTACAGAGGACTTCAGATAAAATAATGATCGAAAACGGACGTATAGAATAAAACTTTAAATTATTTCCTAATTTAACTACTTTTAAATATATTTTTACATAAAATTTCAGTATTTATTATAAATGGGCAAGAAAACACAATCAATCAAATAAAGTACTTGGCGTAAATTGCTCTGATTACTATAAGTATTATATTATATATTATATATATTATATAATATATATATACTATTAAATATACCTTATTTATATAATTCTTGTAGTGATTTGAAGATGGAAGAAGTATGTATCGGTATCGGCAAAACTTCGGTATCGGATAGGATTTGAAAATATTGTGAGTACTTGTATCGTACGTATCGGACTAAAAATTTCGGTATCTAGTGCATACCTAAATTATATATAATATCATATATATATAATTATTATATAATATATATATATATATATATACTATATTATATAATATACTATATATATATAATATATATTATATTATATATATATATAATTATATATTAATAATATATATATTATATATATTAGGTAATTAAAAAGAAAAACTACAATACTCTCCAGGAAGTCTGATATCTTAAATGAATGTGAGTTTTGAGAATAGCACAAAATTTCATGCTGTTACTGCCAGAGTAGGAATAGTTATATAAAGTTCACTGGGCTATGCCAAACACACTTATGTAAACTACATTCTCTTCACCATTTGGGTTGTGTAACACACGCCGATCCACTGAGCCAACTTGGGAATAGGTTACCTAATATAAACGGGTCATTTAGTCAAGTTTATTAAATATTCTAAATCTAAATAATTTTTCAGCATTTGGAAAGTTTTGTCCTTTTCGTATTTTTTGAAAATTCAACCAATTGTTGTGTCAAGTAATAATATTCTTAATTTATTTCTTTTATAACATATTTCAATCGTAAAAAAAAACAATTTTAATGATTTAATATATATATGATATATATATAGATATATATATAAATAATTATATATATTAATATATATATATATCTTATTTATATATAATATATATATTATATATATTATATAAATATATATATATATTATATATAATATATATAGTATTTATATATATATTAATATAATATATTATAATTATATATATATATATATACTATATATATATATACTATATATATAATATTAAAATATTAATTATACATATAATATATAATATTATATATATAATATAATTAATATATATATATATATTATATTATATACATTAATTATAATATATATATATATTATATATAATATATATATAATATATATATATATATAATTATATATGTATATTTTTATCATTTATATATAGTATATATATATATATATATAGTAAAATATATATTATATAATAATATATTTATATATATATATAATATATATATAATATAAATAAATACATATTGTATAAATATATATATAATATATATATAATATATATATATATACATATATATATATATTATATTATTATATAATTAATACATATATATATTATAATATATAATATATAAAATTATATATATACTCTAATTAAAGAATATAATTATTAATATATCTATATATATATAATATATATATTATTTATACATATATATATTATATATATTAAATATGTATATTATACATAGTAATCAGTATAAATATTATTATATATATAATAATATTAATAATATATATATATCCTATATATATATATCTATATAATATATATTTATATAATATATATTATATTATATATATATAATATATACCTATATATATGTATATATATATATATATTTTATATATATTTAAATTATACTACACACCAAACAACTTCTCGTAGTTTAATATTTTTGATTATTTATGCCTTGAAGGTAAGTGATCTTTATAAATGATGATATTGTTATTAATTAGTGTGCTTATAGGTGTGCGTTAAGTGATAGATGTGTTTTGATCGGAAGCTCCAATTGGGCTTGTGGTAGTATTATAATTGTTTTGGTTATTTTTTTCTAATTAAGTGTGTTTGTATATTAAGTGATGCCCCTGTTTTAATGTTTTAAATCTATTATTATGGTTTTAATATGTGAAAAATCTGATGTAACCTTATAAAGATAAGTTATTTGTTTTTTAATTTTTGATTGGACAAGCGTTTCTTAACAAACCCATTGTTATGTTAAGATACTTATATTAGTTTTTAGATTGAGCAGTTGAATAGCAATACGTATTTTAGCTAGTACATGGTTTAATAGTTTTTTTTTTATTTTTATTTTTCCTCGACTTCTTTTAAACTTACCCTAGAATTTTTAGGCCCAAAAACTATGAATATCCGTTATTATAATTTAAACAGTTTTTAGTTTCCACTTTTAGTTGATCAATTAGTATTTTTTTTAGTATTTTTTTTCCAGTAGTTTGCATTGTGTACGCAATTTCGTTGAGTGCGTGAGTGTTTTTGAACTTCTTGGATTAGTTCATGATTTTAAGATAATTTTACTGTAAATATTAGGTTTTAACGTATTTTTAAAATTCAGGTTTTAATTTTAGGTTTTTAACTTAAGAATAATTTAATCCTCTTTTCTCCTTTTGGGGTTTGGCTGTTTGTTCTGTCTGTTTTTTCTCTTTTTTGTTTCGTTGGTCTGTGTGCGTGTATGATGTGGGATTTGCACCGGCGCGTGCTTTCATTGACGTTTACGTTAACATCCGTGGCTTTGAACTCCAACTTTGCATCGTTATACTCTCTCTAACTCTACCCTAAAATCTTTTGTCTCTTGCCTGTAGACACTGCAGATGCTAGAGGAATTTCAGTCTTAACTGTTTAAATATATGCCAACATATACTATTTCATAATTTTCCGTCTGAAGGGTGAGTATTGTGCCTATGTAAACATAAACACTCCTGTTACACGTCTCGATGAATCTGACTCTCCTAACTTCGATGGTTTGTGGCTTAAAATCTTTCTTCCTTCTACTCACATATCTATCTTGTGCTTATCTGCATGTGTCTCCAATATATAAATTTTTCATGCCTTTTTTGATTACTTACTACTTCTCACGAGACTGTTAATCTTCTATCAAATACTGAGGTCCTATAATTTAGGGATTTCAAAGTTAACAACTGATGGTTGGGGTCCTTCTCAATACGTGATTTAGGTGGGGAGAGCCGAATCATTCAGTATCTGCACGATCTGAGCAACTAATTAAAGAACAACACCATACGGATCGTCAACAATTCTTGAACACACTTGACCTATGGTTCACCACTAGTCTTTCTCTCATAAATACAGCTTCCACTTCGCATCTATCGTAAATCTGACCAACAACTTACATACTCTATTTTAATACTTTCTCTCCAAAGTCAATCAGCGCTATGCAGTTTTTTTGGACACTTTTATCAGGCGACTTGGGGCATGCGTTTGGCTTGACGCTAAACTATAACATGGAGTGACTGCTTTGACTCTGAAGAGCTTTCCGGCTTCTGCCGATAACGGGCACGCTGTATAATCCGTTGATGGGATAGCAGGTTATCATTCTTGCTTCGACTAATCTTTTTTCTCTCTCAAAATCATGTTCGATCGTGTGTGCTGTTGTTCTCGTGGCAATTCAGGCTGAGAAGTGCGTATGGGTGTGGAAAAATTCTCATTCTCTATCACTCTCGCTAATTTTCATTCAGCTAGAATCGTTGCAGGGATATCTCTGAACGAACAAAGCGGACTTTCATTAAAAGAAAGTGTGTGACCTTCTTGGTTCTCTTACTGACAAATCTCTTTCTGGCCTCTGCAAAAACATCTCTAAAACTTCTGTAAATCTCCTTTCTCTCTTATTCGCTCTGAGGTTCTGTTTGCTAATACTTCCAATGAAAAGGCCATCTCATTCGTGCTCCTATTTTTTCTCTAACTCACCTGACGATTCTGGGCATTCTCTTCCCTCATTTCTTCTCTCTCAGGTGTTACATACCTTTGCTGTGATTTACTTTGATCGGGTGCATGGGCCTTTGAAATCTATGAACGTTAGGAAGGCGGGTGCCCCGATGGATTCCCTCCCCTAGTTTTGAGGGTGTGCTCGTGCTGACCCCGCCCCTCGTTTCAACTATTTTCTCTATGTCTCAATAAGATTTCCCCTCAGGTTGGAAGCGCGCATGTCCAACCTATTCCAAAAGGTTTTTGATCCTTTATATATCTTTTTACCCGTATAGCTCTCAATTGTTTCTATCTAAGATCTTTGAAACCCTTCTCAACTCTCATTTCTTAGAACATCTATCATCTTTTCACTTTCTTTCGATCGCTCAGTAAATCGAGTCTTCTGCGCAATATACTTAATATCTCTACAAGATCTATCTGTCTTTACGAACAATTACAGGAAACTACGGGAGAACTTGCGTAGATAGCGCTGACACTATCACAAACATTGCCCGGGCTCATCCATGCAAGAGTACAACCATGCTCTCCCCCAACAACTACCCATCTCTTCAATGCGTATTCTCTTCTTCTTTGCTTATAATCGTCTACCTCTTCTTCATCAAATTGCTACAATACTAAAGCTTGTTGTATAAGGGGTGACTTCCTTCTTTTTTCTGTCAATAGTGGTGTTCCTCAGGGTTCTTTTTTGTCTGCTATTCTTACTTCCTACTTTTCATTAATGATCTTCTCACCTGCACATTAACTCTATCCACTCATTGCGATGATCGTCCTCATTTCAACTCATATCAATTCCGCTCCTCTTTTACTTCTAGAAATTGCCTCTCGTCTTAACCTTTCGATTCTATTCTCGCTGAGTCTGATATTTCCTATGGGTCAGTCTCAACCTTGTGAAATTTAATTCTTTAAAAACCCACCTTCTGTCTACAAATCTCCTTCTTAAGAACACCTTCTAACATTCTCTAAATCTCTTTCGACGGTTTCTCTCGTCTCTCCTGTTGACATAATAAAACATCTTGGCCTTAACATAAACAAAAAAAATGTCTTGAAATCCTCAATCACAACGTTTGCTAGGGCGACCTCAAAGGAACTGGGAGTTCTTTTTAGACTGCGTGACTTTTTTTTCTCTTCTCAGTGCTCCAAGCTATACAAGGGTCTCAATCCGCCCTTGTATAGGAGTATCTGCTCCATAATCCTGGGGGCCTCTGGTTTCAACCCGGTTTGAATAGGCGTCGAGTCAAATGGAAATAGGCTTATAAACGCCCATGTACTTTCCTAGTTCACTTGGACCTTCATAATCTTGCGGCAGCGATCTTGGTGCTTTTTCTCTTTAACTATAGGATACCCGATGCGGATACTCGCTTTCGAGAGAAACTTTCCCACTCGCTTACCACTCAACCTCTATACAGACGTCAACCGAAGCACAACAGGATGCCTCAGTGTCGGCACATGATTTTGTGTGAATATTAGTAACATCCCGCCTTGTTCACTGCCGGTAATGTCCTTCTTTCCTACGCCACCTCGTTCTGTGGATTCTCCATCTCTATGTTTCCTACTCATTAATAACTCATCATCATTTAAAGCCATGTTACTGTGCTCATCTGCGTATTTGCCGTTGATTGAAAATTCTTGCCGATATTCTTTCTTTAATATCAATCAATTGAATAGGGCTCTGCCGTGAACGGTGGTAATAAATTCTAAAAAACATAAATTAACATTAATCAAATAACCATATAAAAATTTTAAAATATAAAAATTCTACAGGAATTACGCTTCTCAGTAGGACATAAATCGTCTACTTCTTCAGCGACTGGAAATGACTAAAAATCTTGTCTACATTTAATGATTTTAACATATTCTTCAAAATTTGGCACAGGTTCCGACTATGTATCCTCTTGCAATAGATGGAACATCCTCTACGAACGCTCTGATCAACTATTTTGTCATGAGTAAGTAATGTTTACAAACCGGATATTAATCTCTCTTAAATAAAATTAGTGAACCTCATCACATTAGAGAATAACCCCTTTGGTAAAATTAAAGCTATCATGGCATTTTATTATAATATAGAACCGATATCTATGAACTTTCTATCTTCTCCAGTACTTGAGCGGGTATTAACATATTGAGGAATTGCATACTTAATTTTATGTGCGTTATTATTTTCGATGTTAAGACTACAGAAGAGGACAGTAGTTATACATAATTTTAAATCTGTTATTACCATCATTTTCAGTTACAAAAGACTGATTAGAATGAACAGCTTTGATGTGCCTGTACCTGACAGTTGGATTTTATAAATACTGCATTGTTATTTAATTCGTAAATTTGTGAGGTTTAAGATGCAATTTTAATACTATGTTGTTAGATTTTATTGTGTCTATAATTATAGTTTAGTATGTACAGAATGACTGAATTTTGTAAATTTGGGACTTGGTAAAACTAATTGTGAAATTCATATTGTGTCGGAGTGTGTATATATTTGTATATTTAGCTTTTCGTAATGGATTTATATAATGTAGTTTGTGGGTATTTATAAGTTTCTGAATATTTTGAAGGTTTTTAATTATGGTTAAGGAATGTGATGCGATAATAGTTTTGTCATCTCGCTAGAAAATAAACTTATCTCAGACTGTCAGTTTTTGTAGATGTCATTAGTCATAGGGAATTAATGTACATAATTGACGGGTTGAGGTTGGTTTCGAGTAAACTGTTAAACTTGGTTTGGTCTTGTCCATGATATCTTGTAGGCTCTAAAAATGGATAATTTAATTGTCTTTAAGATCGTTATACTATGAAAATAGTATTTATGTATGTTGTTAATAAATTATTAAAAAACATTAATTTGTATTTATTGTCTTGGCGAATGACAGCGAACAAGTCGCTACGTAGCGTAGCCATAAATAATTAAGACAATTTTGGAATATAAATTTTCTATAACCTCAATATAATTTTATATTGAATAAATTGGTTGACGATGGAAGACCTACCATGCATATTCGTTTTTAGGATGTACTTCGAAATGAACAAACTAATGGTAGCTCATAAGTGACATATAAATGGTCAATGTGAAAACTAATCAATTGTTATAATGATCGGAAGAAAGATTGGTTGTGAAAGATATTTATTTCTCGTAAGATTGTTATCACTAAGCAGGTCTAATGTGAAGTTACTTGTGTGTAATTATTGGTGATACAAGTATGTTTCACGTCAAAGCTTATTACTATGGTTTGGTTTCGATGAATATCTTGTTTTTTGAATTTTTTTGTTATAAAATTGTGTCCTGTAATTCTTTTAAGTGTGCAGTATTTGAATTGTTTCTTTGTAAGTGTTGGTTTATGTTTATGGAAGCTACAATTTGGAAAGTTTTTGGTTAACTGCGATTATACTGTAAAACAGATCTTAAATACTGATACTTTTAAGGTAGTTAAAGACAAACCCTTCGTTTTCATGTGCTGATATGCGAAAGGCTTAAAAAAGTTAAACATCAAAATTCTGATTCATGTTTCTGTAGGGCAAAAAAAAAAATATGATTATATATATTATTATATATAATATTAATAATATATATATCTATTATATATTTATATATATAATATAATATATATATGATATATAATATATATAATATCAGTATTATATATAATTATATAGTATGTACTAGTAAACCTATAAGGGCAATAGATTCAAATATAAAATTTTTTTTCGGTCAATAAAGTAATTCTTTCATTCCCCATATTTTTTAAATTAGATGTTGCCCAAGGTGCTAATTATAGGATTTCGTTATTTTGAATATTAGTTGCCAATTTTGACTTCCCCGGAAAGTTTAATGAATTTAAACTGTAAAATTAATACCTACAGGAAGTGTTCAACCAAACTGGGGTGCGCGGAGCGAATGCCTTCGTGCGTTCGGAAATCACGAGAGGGATCGCCGATCAAGCGACGTAAGAAAACTTTGATTTGTGATTAATATTTAGAATTTTATTTGTCAAATATCACAGAAAGGTATTTAGGAATTTGAAAAATTCTTGCAAAAATTATCTAAGTCAATCCTTTCCTCATTAATATTTATCTTATCAATGGTTTCTTGTTTTCCTGTTCCTTGTACTAGTGTATTTATCGTATCTGTAATATATATATTATATATATATATATACTATATATTTATGTTTATTATATATATACTATCTTATATTATATATACATATTATACTATATTATATATTATATATGAATATTATATTTATATATATATATAATATAATATTATATATTATATAATAGTATATATATATATATATATCAATTATAAATATATCAGCATTGATCACTACTCCTTTAAAAGTTAGTTACATAAAAAGTCATGATAATCAGCAAATCACAGAATGCTTACTTGTGCAACCCTGCTAACTGTTTACATGTTTAGCTAAAACTCCAATATGTAATCAGACGAACTTAGTTTCTCGAATTGTTGCTTAAGTTTTATACATGTTAATTTTTTGTTAATTTTTTAAAAAAAAGATTTTTATTTTTTTAAGGGAAGCTCGGCGACGTGGGTACATTGCAGTGGTGTGGCTATTAGTTCTCTCCCGCGGTTCGTCCTCCCTGCGACGGCAGATGAGACGCTGAACTTCTTTGTCCCCATCCTTTGCGATTTATATCTTGGGTATTCTTTTGTAAATAAAAAAAAAAAACTTATTGGCAACTCTTACGTCAACTATTTGTTCTGAAATATATTCGAAAATAATACGTCTGATTTGCTATTTGTTGAAGCTTTAGAAAACCTTGAGAAGATATTGAACCAAAATATTGAACCTATATATTATATTATAATATAATATATATATATTATATATATATATATATATATATATTATATTATATATATATATATATATATTTATATATTATATATATATGTATATATATATATATTTATACTATATCTTATATAACTATATATACTATATATATACTATATATATATAATTATATATATAATTATATATATATATTACTATACTATATATATATACTATAATTAAGTATATATTATATAATATATATACTATATATAA
>JABUQX010042770.1:52500-54087 GCA_015478945.1 Trachelipus rathkii
AACAGGCCAGCGAGCCCTCCGCTTTCAATCGTGAACTAGTTGCCGAAGTGAAGGAAAGCCTATTATAGAAGGAATAAGTATAGTGATATAGCATCCGTATCTAGATTTCCCTGGTAATTGAAAAAGATGATGTTCAGTTCTCTGAATTGACAGACGAAGACACTATACGGATTCCGCTGCATCGGCAGTAGTCTGATGATGAGGCACAAATGCAATATCTAGAAGTATTTGCATGAGTCAAGACCGAGAATAGCGGACCCCTCTTCATCCTGTCCCTGCTTTGTGTGTGAACCCTCAAGATAAGATGTCGCTGGTGATTCCAAAGGAAACAAATATATGGAGACTCGAAGACATTTGCGTACATATTAATATATAACATGGGGGTTGATCTGCCAGAATGCTCATCGACTATACCAGAATATAAATTCAATTATTTGCTAGACATTTGCATTGGTAATGCCTGCGCTGTTGTACCGAGGGTGCATGAGAGCAGAGAAAAAACTTTATGCATTTTGCTAGAAATTTTCAAGATGAGGTGGAGAAGGTGCTGAAACTCTAAGGTTGTGGTACTCCCAAGAGGAAAGACGAGCACTTACAGACGTGGAGGCAGGAGCTTTGATGCAGTGTATGGAGCTTGGTCAGAGCAAGGAAGAAAAAGAGAAACACAAGACCAAATCATGAGAACCCCCTTCTCATCCTGTCCTGATTGTGTTGAACCCCACGATAAGTGTCGCTAGTGGGATTCAAAGGAAACACAAATTGTGGAGATTCGAGAGACATTTGCTGTACAGGAATTATACATAAGTATATGGCGAAGTTGATGTGCCAGATATCTTCATCGAGACTATCATCCTGATCAACTTCAATTATTTGCTAGACCTTTGAATTGATGACTGGCTGTTGTACCGGAGGTTGCATGAGAGCAAATGAGAGCAGGAAAAAATCTTATGCATTTGGTCGATTAAAGAATTCGAGAATGGCAGAAGGTTTCTGACTCTAAAGTTAGTGGCACTCCAGAGGAAGACCGAGCGATACCAGAGTGGAGGCAGAGCTGGACTCAGGGTATGGAGTAGGCAGGAGCAAAGGAATGAAAAGAGAAAACCAAGACCAAACCACGAAAATGCTTCTGCAGAGTCTGTCAGGTATGACAAACGTGTCTATTATTGCAATGTTTACCAATACAAGGAAACATGCAAATTTGCATGAAATCAAGAAGAAGTTGCCCATGTCGAGAATGGCAAAATTCATCAGTGCCTGCTCTCGGAAAAAACTACTGGTTTAGTCAAATACACAAGCTTTGGTCTAAGTCTATCTCTAAACCCTCCCTCGACTCCGACTATCATATATAATATAATAGATACTATATATATAATATAATTTATATATGCTATTATATATATATATAATATAGTATATATATAATATGATATAATATATATATATATATAGTCACTATATAATAATATATATTAATATAATATATATAGTTATATTATTATATTATAATTATATAATTATAATCTATTAATATATATAATATATATTATATATAATATATAATATATATATAATAGTATTATATATATA
>JABUQX010042771.1:0-10000 GCA_015478945.1 Trachelipus rathkii
ATGATGATGCCTTTCGCTTCTCCAGCAAGTTGTCATCTCTGCAACTGAAGCTTGCTTCGCGCAATCTTCCGCCAAGGCAAGTGGTCGGCATCCCTTGGTGGCCCCAGAGAAGTGCCGCCAACAAGCTAACAGATGCGAAGAAGAAACTCTACAGGCAATACAAAAGGACCCGTACCACCCAAAATATGATTATTTTTTAAAGCAGCTGCGGCGAGATCTCGGCGAATTAATCGCCAAACACGTAAACAATTTTTTCGAACTTACATTTCGACTGCTAACTCTACAACTCCCTTCCTTTAGTGTGAAAAGTTATACAGAAAATATCTCGTCGCTCTAATAACTCCTCACCCACAGTAATCCGTTATGGGCCTGATATAACCAACCACAACGATGCTCCCGCTCCTACTGCAATTGCAGATGCAACTAGGTTATAGTTTTTGGTAGCCCACTCGAGTTTTCTTTCCGCTATCCTGAAGCCTTTCAAAAATTGAACTAACACTGCCATGGCCCAGACTTTCTCAACAGCGAAAGGGGAAGATCATGCCTATAACCGGTCTTTTTACAGTTGCAAAGTATCAAACTGCACTGGCGAATAGCAAAGACGGTGCTCTTGGTCCAGACATGATTTCGTACATCATGCTCCGTCATATCCATCCCTCGGCATCAACACTTTTGCTGGATCTTTCTTTCTTTCTTTCTTCACCTTCCTCTTTGCCCCAAGATTGGGGGTAAGGTGCTGTACAAGCATCGGAAAAGAAAAGCAGTAGGAGAACATGACAAACGTCCAAAAGAAAGCCCAGCCTAACCGCCCCTCTGTACCATTAATTAGTGAGACTCGTCACAGGGACAGAAAATCCACCCTAGACATCATAGACCGCGACGGACCCTCACTATCGGTAAATCGTCATGTAAGGGTTCATCCCCTGGCCAGGTGGGCCACAACCATGCCCCCATACAAAACCCCGCCATTCTCTCCTATCATGCACCTTTATTCTCGCCTCTGCCAAACTCACATTTCTCTCCTTCAGACATTCGTTCACCGACTCAATGCCACTTTCTCTTCGTCTCCGCAGCCGGGTCCGGTTCCCACACACTCTCCACTATATCATCCGCTTAACCAACCGACTTTTCATTCCATCCTTTCCACATGACCAAACCAATCTCCAACATAACTTTCATTTATTCTCTTCAAATTTACCCTTTCCTTCACACCAACCACTCTCTAATACGTTCATTCCTCACTTTATTATTCTTTTCACACCTAGCATGCCCCTAAGATTGTCCATCTGAACACATTGAACTTTAGATCTATACTTCTTTATTCCAGACCATAGTCTCAACTACCATATAATAACACAGGTAACAACATACCCTCATGTAAGACTCTAGCGCACTCAAGACTTAGTCCCTTTACATTCACCAACATCTGTATAATAGAATCTGGATCGAATCTTCTTTTCCTTCTATTTGGACTACAGCTTTTGTAATTCCTACCCCCAAACCTGGGAAAGATCCGAAGTTGACCAATTTTGCTGACCTGTCATTCCTGTAAATTAATGGAGAAAATGGTTTCAGGCCGCTTTCTCCCTGTTCTGGAGAGTCGCCAAGCCTTTTCAAATTTCCAATTTTGGTTTCCGCAAAAAAACACTCAACCGCGAACCCTTTGTTAAAACTAGATCATGACATCCGGGAAGCCTTCTCGGGTGGGATGGTTTTTGGTGTCCTTCTTTGACCTTGAAAATTATGACACAACGTGGAGAACTGGTATTCTCCTTAAACTCAATTCGCTCGGTCTCCGTGGACAACTCCCTCTTTTCATTAAATGCCTTCTGTCAAATAGACCCATCCAGGTTCGGTCCTCTTCTATTCTGTCACGTCAATTTGCTCTCGGATTTAATGGCATCGTTACTTCTATCCCAGCGACTGTCAATTTTTCTCCCTTATGTTGATGACCTTGCGTCATATATAACCGGCACCAGGTTGCCTTTTCTTGAACGGCAACTTCAACTAGCTATTGAGAATATTTCACAATGGGGTAACTCCCATGGCTTCCATTTCTCTCCCGCCAAAACCTGAGCAGTGCTTTTTAAGGAAAAAGGGAATCGAAGAACCTACCACCTTCTTCCAACGAACCTAACTTTATATGGTTCGCCCATTCCTGTAACTTCACAAGTCAAATTTTTAGGACTCATTTTAGATGACCACTTAACATACGCACCGCATGTCAAACTCCCGAAAACGACTTGTCATCTCGCCTCAAAATCTTGGGAGTGCTGACCGCAGGTCCCTTTTACGTCTCTATATTGCCTTAGTCCGATCGAAGCTTGACCATGGCTGTATAGTATATGGTCAGGCCTTCCCTACTCTACTACACCTGTTAAATCCCATCCAAAATGAGCCGATCCGTATCTCCACTGGAGCCTTCCGATCGTCCCCCCGGGTGAACCTTGGAAGTTGAATCTAATGTGATGCCACTCTCCCTTCGAAGGGAATACATCATGTGCACAAGTTATCCTAGTTTTCAAACCCCAATACCGTCTGCTCTGACACCAATTCTGCAGGAGATTCCTCAGAATCCTAATTACTGGCCATTTGCAAACACAGTTCATAACATCCTTGATTTCCTTAACATCACTTTGCAAAAGGTGCTGCCTTTCTCTTATGACGAAGAGTACACACCTTGGCATTTCCCCGCTCCCATCATTTGCTTAGCCCTGACCTCCCTCTCTCTCCAAATCTAGCCACCCTGCGCATTGTTAAAGGCATCATTCCTGTCTCATCCCGTAGTTCACGGTGAATTTACCGTGTTTACTGACGACTCTAAAACGGGACAGTGTTGGCGTATCTGCTGTCTTTCCTGACCCCCCCCCCCCTCATGCTTCAGTTTTTACGGCAGAATTAATGGCTATGGCCCTTTCTCGAATTCTATTTCCTAACCAAGACCAATCTTATGTCATTTATTTAGATTCGCACAGCGCCCTCCAAGCGCTTAAAACCCCTGATTCTAAAACCCCAATGGTATCCGCCGTACAATTATTTCTTCGGCTGGCTGTTCCACTCCCGTAAGAAACAAATCATTTTATGTTGGACCCCCTCTCCTGTACTAGCAATGAAATCGCTGATAGAGAGGCCAAAATGGCCTCCTCTTCTTTTCGAAGCTGTTCCAGGTACCTCCTTGATGCCATTCGACAAGGCCTCCTCCAATCAACTGATTACTATCCTGCTCTCCGACAAGGCTTTCGATCTTATTGGCAAGAGTGCTGGACGAATGATCAGAGGGGAGCGAAACTTAGAAATATAAAGCCGAGCATCAGTGAGTGGTGTTCCTCCCACTGACGAAAGCGTTTACACGAGGTGATACTTGCACGCCTCTGTATTGGCCACACCAATATCACTCAGTCACTATATGTCACGGGACCCTCCTCCCATCTATAAATTTTGCCGCTGCCATACCCCGCAATCTGTTCGCCATATCTTCATTGATTGTTCCCAACTGGACCCTATTCGCCGTCGTCATTTTCCTGCTTTATGGTCCATAACACCTTCCAAATGATTATCCCATATCTTATCTGAATCTTCCCACTTTAGTAGTAACTATTTCCTTGTATCTCCAAGAAGTGAATATCCTTTACATGATTTTGTTTTCGTAATATTAAGACTATTTATAATGTAAGGATATAATATTATTTAGTTTTTATTTATTTTTGACTGAATATTCACTTCACCATTCAAATTTTCCTTGACACTCAAAATATGTATATTCCAGGACCCACCCATAATGTTGATTATTCAACCCAGTGTGGCCGCTTCTTTGTGAGCTGTGGTGGGTACTGTACACTGACGACTCAAAAAAAAATATATAAAATTTTATTATTTGTTTCAGATCAATATTTGGACAGGTAAGTCCAATTTGTGCCATTGTAGGTGGAGTTTTGGGACAAGAGATAATTAAAGCCGTTTCTGGAAAAGATGCTCCAATAAACAACTTTTTCTTCTTCAATCCTGAAGATGGGGCAGGAGTGGTAGAAAACTTAGGTTATTAAAGGAATTAATTTTTCAACTTAAAATTAAATTCATTCATATTTTTTTCTACATTATGAATAAAGTCATTCGTAATTCGAGGAATCAAATCTTTTCATTTTATATTTATCGAAAATCAACACCACATAAAGATTTTTTTTAAAAAATGGTTTTATTCTCTTATTATTTTTAAGCTAAATGTATAATAGTGTCCATAAATTCAATGACAAATTTACTTTTTTTTTTTTTTTTTTTTAAGTCTATTACCTTTTCTTGTAACGTACTTGTAGCACAAGTTCTAACCCCCACCACCCAACATTTTGATTTCTGAAAGTTAAAATAAAAGTTTGCAAAATATTTTGGTACAATTTTTTTTTTTTAGTCTGAATAGATTTTTGTTTTCTCTTTCTCCCATAATACATTGATGCATAAAAATCTTACTTTAAAAAGTTGTTTAAAGCCAAAATATTTTATAACAAAATATATTTATTATTTTTCTTGCAAAGTCTAATGACTTACCTTGTATAGGTAAAAAAAAAAAAAAAATCCTCGATTTAAATTTGTTTCAAGTAGGTCTTACTGTTGTCCTAATAATAGGTACTCAATGTTAACTTAGATTACAGTTTTTATGGTACTTCCAAAAAGAAATTTTTAGGGAAAATTCATGACATGGTTTTCTGAAAGATTTAATAATTTTTACTTTTAAATTTAATGAATTTTCATCTCTAATGAAACTTCTTTAATAACAGATTTTGGCTATGGGGCTTTTCAGTTTTAGCCCCAATCCGGAAATTCGTCATAATTTTCTTCCAATTTGGAGCAAACCAGCTTTTTGACATGTAGATAGATTTCGGGTGTTTTTCCGGCTCTTGGTTTGCTTTGTATTTTCATTTAAATTTTTTTTTTTTTTTTTTTTTTTTTTTTTTTTACATTTAGGTCTTCACGTCCTGCAATTTTTTGTCAAAATAATTTGTAACGAACTATAAAAGATGTGTCTATTACTTAATAAATAGTTGCACTCCCCTTAACGATTAACACTTTTTTTTTTTTTAAATTTTTGACACCAGACTCCAGTGGTAGTCGAATTTCGAATCCAAACTTATTTTTGAAAAATGAAAAATTGCAATAATTTTTTTCTGGTCATCCGATCAACTTGAAATTATCATGGCATTTGTAGTTGGGAAGAGATGCAAATTTTTTATTTCGATCTTAAATGTATTTAAGTTTACAGGTACCAAAGTGGCTACCTTTGAAGAATAATGTTGGGTGTATGATGATTCAAAATGATCTTGATAAACTCCTTGCGTGGACTAAGAAAAAGATTTGGGTATAATTACAAGCAGTAACCTGAAATTGGTTAATTAGTTTGGAAGCAAGGAGCAGAGCCAAGATACTAAGTATAATAAATCGCAATTTCGTTTACAAGAGCAAGGAGGTTATAAGTAAGCTATATAATAGCTAGTTTAGGCCAGTATTAGAGTATTGTCTAAAAGTTTGGGACACTAGTAAGGAAAACAGATATGCTCGAGAGCAGCGTAGAGCAACCAGGATTATTTCTGGGTTTGAGAGTGAACTACGAGAGGCTGAAGGAGTTAGAAAGGCGATTTCTTTTAGAGGGGACATGATACAAGTCTACAAAATATTAAATCTGTTGACTAATAAATTCTTTATAGTAGGCTACGAACGAGACCAAGGGACACAAAAAAATTGAGACGCCATCTTACTGTAAAACATTCATTCAGTAACGGTGATTAACTTTTGGAATGACATGTTGTGGTAATAGTAGTGAGACCATGGTCTGGAATAAGAAGTATAGATCTAAAGTTCAATGTGTTCAGATGGACAATCTTAAGGGCGTGCTAGTTTTTTTTTTTTTTTTAACTTGACACCGCCGCTCACGGGCAAAGCCCTATTCAAGGAGGGGGGTGTTGAACGTCTCAAATATTCATCTAACGCAAATTACGTAGATGAACACAGACTTTAAAGTGAGGGAGATTAAATCGAGTAGGAAACACAGAAGATGGAAGAGAATTCCACAGAACAGAGGTGGCAGGAAAGAAGGAAGCACCGCAGCAAGCAAACAAGTTTGGAGTTACTAATATCAAACACAAAACTCATGTTGCCGACACAGCACCCCTTGTGCTTCGTGGGCGTCGTGAAGGTGGTGGTACGGAAGTGGAAAGTTCCCTCGAGCACTTGCCGCTACGGTACCTATAGAAAAAAAAAAGAAAGAGATAAAGCACCGACATCGCGCCGCAAAGATAGAGGGTCAAGTGAACTAGAAAGTACAGGGCAGTTTATAAGCCTTTTGGCCTTTGACTCGACCCTATCCAAAAAAGCCGGGTGATGAACCCAGAGCCCCCCCCAGATATGAGACGGGCAGTACTCCATAGGGCGGATGAGACCCTCATATAGCTGGAGCAACTGAGGAGGAAAAAAAGTCACGCACGTCTAAACAGAACTTCGGAGTTTCTTTGAGGCCTCGCCTAGCCAACCGTGTGTGATGTGAGGTTTATCGCAAGACATTTTTTTTGTTTATGGTTAAAGGCCAAGAATGTTTATATTGTCCACATTTGATAGACGAGAGAAACCGTCGAAAGAGATAGGAAAGTTAGAAGGTGTCTTAGAGAGGGAGATTTGTAGAAGTTGGGTTTTTACAAGAATTAAATTCACAAAGGTTGAGCTACCCCGCACCGGCGGAATTCTGTCCAAGATCATCGAAATAGAAATCGGAAAGGTTAAGACGAGAGAGGCAATTCTAGAATTAAAAGAGGGAGCAGAATTTGAAAATAAGTTGAAGAATGAGGGGTCGAGTCCGTTCGGTCATAATGAGTGGAATAGAAGTTAGATGTTGGAGGTTAAGATCATAATGAAAAGCAAGGGAATAAAGTAGAGAGACCGAACCCTGAGGAACAGCGGCACTATTGACAAGAAAGGAAGTCGCCCCATCACAACAGACGATATTTTGAGCGATTTGAAAGAAAGCTCGACATAAGTAAGCAAAGAGAATGAGGAAACCCAAAGGAGGGGAGTTTCGGAGAGCAGTGACGCGTGGCATACCCGTTCAAATGCCTTTGATATGTCAAGCGCCACCACGCAAGTCTCCCAGTGTTCCTAAGGGCGGAAAACCATAAATCTGTTTAAATAGGAAAGCATATCGCCAGTAGAACCCTCGAGCGCCGAAAGACGTACTGGAGATCGGAAAGAAGAGATGGAGATTCCAGATGGTCTAAGAACTGAGAGTTGAGAAGGGTATTCAATGATCTTAGATAGAATACAAGTTAGAAATTAGAAGGATCAGAGCGGCTTCCTTTTTTGCGGAATAGGTTGGACATAATGCTTGCTTCCCAACACTGAGGGAAAGTGCTAGTATTGAGTAAATAGAGAAATATAGTTGAACGAGGGCGTGGGTCAGCACGGAAAGCACACTACCCTCAATAACTCGGGGGGAATGCCATCCGGGCCACCGCGCCTTCCTTACGTTCATAGATTTCAGAAGCCCATGCACCCTGATCAAATGTAATCACAGGCAAAGGCATAGGTACACTTGAGAGGAGAAAGAGGAATGCCAGATATCGTCCAAGGGTTGAGTTAGAGGAAGAGGAAAATAGGAGGCCGAGAGATTGGCCTATTAGCAACAGAAACCATCAGAGCGAAATAAGAGGAGGAAAGGATGAATTTACAGAAGTTTGTTTAGATGTGTTTGGCATATAGGCAGAAAGATTTGTCCAGTAGGAAGTAACTCAAGGAGGTGAAGCGCCACTTTCGTTTAATGAAAGTCCGCTTGCTTTCGTCGAAGAGTATCCATGCAACGATTTTTAGCTGAATGAAAAATTAGCGAGAGTGATAGAGAAAGAAGAATTTTCCACACCCGATACAACTGTCTCTAGCCTGAATGGCCAGAGAACTAAGCACGATCGAACCACATGGAATTTTATGAGGAGAAAAGATTTTATCGAAGAAGGAATGAAACCTGCTCATCCCCGTCAACGATCACAGCTCCCACTTTTATCGGCAGAAGGCCGAAGCGATCCTTCAGAGTCAAAAGCAAGTCATAAACCCTTCCAAACAATCTTTGGGGGGGTTAAATAAGTTAGCGCTAGAAGCCAACGCCAATGCCCCCAGTCAGGCCGATTTAAAGTGGCCAGAAAAAACGCAATATTTGCAGGATGGATGCTGTGGAGAGATGAAAGTGTTAAAATTAACGTATATAAAGGTTGTGGTCAGTTTTTAACGATAGGAGCGAAGGTGATGTATTTATAGAGAGAGAAGAAGTGGTGGCAGAGACATAGGTCAAGAGTGTGTGGGAAGAATTGGTTGGCGACGATCCGGAATGTGCGTGGGTTCTTTAATTAGTGCTCCAGATCGTTGAGAAATACTGAATGATTCGGCTTCCTCGCCACCTTAAATCAGTACCCAACCATTCAGTGTTGTGTACATGAAATCCGCCTAAATAGAGGACCTCAGTATTTGGATGAGAAAGTATACAGTCTCGTGAGTAGTAGTAAGGTAATACAAAAAAGAAATCTGTTCTGTTAGGGAACAGTAGCAGAAGCACAAAGATTATATGTAGATAGAAGGAAAGAAAAGGATTTGTAAGCCACAGAACATCGGAAAGTTAAGGAGATTAAGATTCTCGGAGACGGGGTGTTACAGGAGTGTTTATGTTTACAATGGCACATACTCCTCCACCCTTTTGACGGAATTATGAAATAAGTTATAGTTGGATATATTAAACGAGTTAGAGGATGAATTCTTAGCCATCTGGGTCTCAGACAAGAGTAAAAGATTAGGGTTAGAGAGGTGGTTTTCGCACGGATGCAAAGTTAGACGGTGCAAGCAACGGATGTTGTAGTCAAATGAAAGCCCACGCCTGTGCAAATCCACCATCATACACGCACACACAGTCACAACACGTACAAAAAAGAACCAACAGACAGAAACAAAGAGACAAAACCCAAAGGAGAAACGAGGATAAAGTTATTCGTAAGTTAAAACCTGGAATTTTAAAAATACGCTAAAACCTATATTTACAGTAAATATCTAAAATATGAATAATCCCGAAAGTTCAAAAACACTCACGCACTCTCAAGAAATTGCATACAAAAAAAGAAAAAAAAATACTATTGATCAACTAAAAAGTGGAAACTAAAAACTGTATAAATTATAATAACGGATATTCAAATAAGTAAACGCCAAAAATCTAAGTTAAAAAGAAGTCGAGGAAAAAAATAAAAATAAAAAAGCAACCTAGTACTAGCTAAACTAGGTAATGATTTCAACTGCCCAATCCTAAAAACTAACTATAAGTATCTAACATAACTAAAAAAGCTTCAAAATTAAAAACGAATAACTTACCTTTATAAGGTTACATCAGATTCTTCACATATTAAAACCATAATAGTTAAAAACACTTAAAACAGAGCATCACTTAATATACAAAACACACTTAATTAGAAAAAAATAACCAAAACTTAGGTGTGAGAAGAATTTATAAATTGAGGAATGAACGTATGAGAGAGTTGTGGTGTGAAGAAAGGGGTAAACGAGAGAATAAATGAAAGTATGTTGAGATGGTTTGGTCATGTGGAAAGGATGAATGATAGTCGGTTGGTTAAGCGGATGTATAGTGGTGAGTGTGTGTTGGGAACCGACCGGCTGAGAGGAAGAAAAAGTGGATTGAGTCAGTAAAGGAATGTTTGCAGGAGAGAAATGTGAGTTTGCCAGAGGCGAGAATGTGCATGATAGGAGAGAATGGCGGGGTGTTGTAAGGGGGTATGAACCCTACACTTGACGATTTACCATAGTGAGGACAATCGCGGTCCCGTGAAGCTCTAGGGTGGATTTTCTGATTGCGACGAGTTCTTACTAATTAATTGTACAGAGGGGACGGTAAGGCTGGGCTTTGCTTTTCGACTTTTTGTCAATATTCTCCTACTGTCTTTTGCTTTTTCCGATGCCATGTAACAAGACACCTTAC